>PVJA010007456.1:0-68402 GCA_004027025.1 Myocastor coypus | reverse complement strand
AAAAAAAAAAAAAAAAAAAAAAAAAAAAAAAAAAAAAAAAAAAAAAAAAAAAAAAAAAAAAAAAAAAAAAAAAAAAAAAAAAAAAAAAAAAAAAAAAAAAAAAAAAAAAAAAAAAAAAAAAAAAAAGCAAACTAACAAAACATAAAATTAAAACAAATAATTCCTTTTGCATAGCTAATTTGTAAAATCTCTTGTGGAAAACAGACTGATTATTTAAACCCAGTCCTGCCCCAAGGCAAAAAAGAAAATGTAATGTATACCTGTATTTAAGATACAAAAATAAAATCCATATTCAAAAGTTTCTGAGAGCCAAGATGAAAGCGAACCAATAAAAAAATAAAATGAGAGATCAATAGCTCCAAAAAGCAAAAATCGTTAGATAAAATGAACATTGATAAGATGCTATTGGCTTTTGATATTCCAGTGCCAAACACATTCTGTAATTAAAAATAGATAAACATATTTTCATTTTTCAATCTAAGGGAGTCAAGAGACACCAACATTTATAAACAATGAGAAACACATGAGCATTAGCCTCACACTTGGATCTCATTTTACAGAAATACTTTCATCTTCAGATCAAAGTACGAATATGCAGTTGATTTGATACTCAGTGCCAAATTAAAAAATGATTTCTGAATTCTAATTCAGAACAAATTATCAAACAAATTATCAAAATAAATCACAACCAACACTGTACACACTATAGTTTGAATTTTACTGCCATGAAATATGAAATTCAATATGGTCAATGTATTTAAACTCTTTGGTACTTTGTTGATAAGCCATCTTCTGCACAAAAACAATAACACTGTGGAATCATTTCTGATGTGAAATGAAATTACTCAGCAGGTGATGTCACTATATTCTGCCTTGCCTCTGCCATGTTCTCAGTTAAGTGATAGTAATTGTTAGGAAATGCAATTTATATGTGTGTGGGCCCTTAACACACGTGTGTATTTACATGTGCATGTATATATTCTTGCATGAAAAGTAAAGCTAAAAGCAGGAAGTCACTCGGAGAGAAAAAGGAAGCTGGTTAAAGTACTTTAATCATGACTAAGCAACCCTCTTCAGACTCATCAGACCCACCACAGCCTTGCCTCCTCGCTCCTCACCTCTGTGTCTCCTTTCCCTCCCTCCCTCTATGGCCTCCTCAAGCAACTTGGTTTTCCAGAAGTGTGGACTTCTCGGTGGCATGCATCACCCAGGGGCCCTTGACTTATGCCTAGGTAAGTAAAGGGCCTTTGCTATGACGGCTTGTGTGTAGTTGTCCTCTCAATGCCTCGTGTGATCACTGGGGTGTGATTCTAGAGCTGGAGATTAATTCATGATCCAAGGCTGGGATTAAGGGTGTGAGTCCTCTGCCCTTCTATATAGCCTGAAGGCAACAGAGGAAGGGAGAGAGGCTGGTCTCTACCACTGCTGCCGTTGCTCCTGCCCTTTGGCTTTGGTCTTTGCTGTTTTTCACCACCATGAATTGCTGCCCTCTGCCCTGTGCCACCCTGCCTTGGAGCCAGCTGAGCATGGACTGAAACCTCCATGAACTGTGAGCTAATATGCCTTTCCTTCCTTAATTTGGGACAAAGGATATTTGGTCCCAGCAATGAGAGAAAAATAACTGAGAAATTTGCCTTCTTGTGCTCACTGACTTCGGAGTGGTGTATTAAAGAAGTGGGCATTATTAGAGTAAAATAGAACAAATAGGTTCTAAACATTTCCATGGTGGCTTCTTTGTAAGTATAAAGTAAAAAATTATTGAACAGTTTTTGGGAATTTGCTAATTGCTTTTTTTCATTTTTCTTCCTATGGGGCTTCTTCTGACTCCATAGACACAAGTTAAAGGTTTCAAATTTGTTTGATAATAAAGGCAATTGTAAAGCCAAAATAAATACCATAATTATTATAAAATATTTTGTTAATGTAAAATTTTCTGCAATTTGATGCAATAGTAGCCATGTGGAAATTTTACATCTGTCAACTCCATAATATTTGAAAAGTAGATCTAGGATTTTTTTTAGGTTAGTTTCCATAAAGAATTAGAACATCTCTGTCAACCTGAGAACTGACTGACAGGCATGTATCTGTGTGCTTTTGAATCTGAGAAGTTCATATTCCAGGAAAGGTTTAAGAGTTCTGTATGGTTTCAGGCTGACATCTAACTTACAAAGAAACACAAGTCATTTACTAAGATTTTGTTCATGATACTTTACACATTGTTGTTTTGTCTGTACAGTCAACAAGAAATATAGTGTTTCACGAAAAATGGATCTCACAGTGTTTGGGAGACAAAAAAACAGAGAAGAAAGAAAATTCATAGGATGTAGTAAGAAATATTTAAATAAGTAAACATGTAGAAAAAAATTTTTTCAAACCACAGAATAAGTCTCACAATAAAGATCTCAAGTTGTCTGTACAAGTGGAGAAGGCACTTTGATAGAAATAATTTGCATTTTCTCTTATATTATTCCAAAAACACATATTATCTGGAGATGCGAATCACAGGGAGGCGTTTACATGGTAAACCTTACCAAAAAAAATTAAACGTGGAGTCCTTGGGAAAGCTATGATTTGCATCAAGATGACAGTGATTTCTTTTACAAAAGTAAACAATTTTGCGACTTCTGAAAGCTGAGCTGGAGAACAAGAAATCTTAGAAATCATAACTGGGTAAATTCTCCTTCTAGTTTTCTTGCAGCTATTTATTTCCTTTTGTTTAGTTTGAATCCAGTGTTTGAAGAAATAATACATTTTTGTGACTTATATGTTATGAATATGTACATATAAGTACATATATTGTTTTTTGTTTCGTTTTGTTTTTTTGCAGGACCGGGGTTCAAACTCACAACCTTGCACTTTCCCAGCAGGTGCTTGTGCCTTGGAGCTATCTCGCCAGCCCCAGTACATATATTGTTAAGAGTAGAAATATATATATGTGTGTGTGTGTGTGTGTGTGTGTGTGTGTGTGTGTGTGTGTGTGTGTGTGTTCTTTCCAGACTCTTACTAGATTGATTTCATGTTCTATAGCAGAATTTGTTTTCAGGAGCTCTAAAATGTGCATTATCAACATCAAGGTTATGCAGATATTCATCTAAATGAAAATAGACACACACATCATACTCTAGTTACTAAGTGAAATATAGATCTGCAGAAAAGTAAACCATATAGCACGACATACAGAAAAAAAGATGGCTCAGCAGCCTAAGGCACCTGCTTAGGCACGTGCAAGGACCATGGTCTGATTCGCAGCACCACAGACCACGCCAGTCCCACCCCTAGGGCACACTGAGATGGCCAGAGTCTAGGCCTAGTGGCACATGCCTGTAATCCCAGAACTGGGGAGGCTGAAAGCAGGAGGACCGCTTAGCCCGAGCTGTGTAGTGAGAACCTGTAACAACCAAATACATTTAAAAAAAGAGAGAGAGAAAGAAGAATCTCACAAATTTATCATTTGGTGAAAGTAGCCGCATACAAAAATTATACACTGTGTTTACAACATAAAGTTTTTAAAAGTTAAACTTGAAATGTGTTGCGACCGATCAAATTGATGGTAAAATTTTGGTAATATGTCTCACCTTAAGGGGTCAAGACGTTATTTTAGAGGAAATAGAATTTTCTGTTTGTACACTTGTGTTGTATCTATATTAGCTTTTTGGGGAAAAACTCATAGGGATGTTCCTGTATAATGTTATTTTTGTGCATGTGTGTGTGTGTGTGTGTGTGTGTGTGTGTGTATGTTTTTTTTTTAACAAATGATAAAAAATGAGATATTTTTCAGTCTCTTCTCCACAGGAAGCCTTCACCAACTCCTAAATGATGTCTTACTAACCACATAATCTCTTTCACACCCTTCCAGGTGTGAGTTCCTATCCTGTCATTTATTACTGCTTGTGTGAATACATCAATGGCACATACATAACGATCGGATGCTTTCATCACTAATGGAGCAGTGGACAATGACACCAGCATCACGAGAATGTTCTTTTCCACAGAGCTTCAGCAAGAGAGTGGGATGAGAGAGTTTCATTTTCACCGCATCATGATGAAATTTGCTCCTTGGTATTGTCTTTTACATCTTAATATGAGAGTGACTGAAGATATTTTCACGTATTGAATAGGCTACATATGATATTTTCATTTTAATCCTTCCATTTCTTCTGTTTATTGAGGTGTAGTTCTCTTTATCATTTAGATAAGTTTCTAATTGGTGACATTAGCTACAAATATAACTTTCTAATTTTTCATCTGACTTTATATTATTTTAATCATCGATACTTAGGTGTAATAATCTATGTAGTAAAATTTATCAACATTTTCACAGCATGTGCATCTTGACAGCTTTCTCCATCTTAAAGTTATAGAAGATAGTCATATCATCTTTTTGCTTAAGTATTTTTTTTATTTTTTAATTAATTAATTATTTTTTGTATTTTAGGGGAGAGTCCACAAGGTGTTCAGAGTCTCACTACTAGATCAGTCACACAGTGACCCTCCTGTTTACAGATTCGCAAGAGCTGGGATTAGAGGCACACGCCACCATGTACAGTCTCAATCACCATCTCAGCGTGCCCTAGGGATGGGGCCAGCATGGTAGGCCCGGGGATCAAAACCCTGGCCCCTGTGCCTGCTTGCAGGTGCTTAAATCTACTGAACTGTTTGGCTAGCCCTTGCTTAAGTATTTATACAAAGTAAATTTCTGATTAACATGAAGTTAAGGGGCCTGGCGGGATGGCTCAGTGGCCTAAAGCGCCTGCTTGGGAAAGCTTGGGCAAGCTTAGGCGGCTTCAGGGACCTTGGTTCCATCCCTACACCACATGCTCCGCCAGCCCTGCCCTCGGGGTGGGCTGAGCCGGCCATAAAAATGAGTAAATAAACAAAGGTTCTGAAACAAGAAAAAAAAAACATGAAGTATATTGGCTTCATTTTTTCCTGGATGGTTGTTTCACAAATATATTCACATTAAGGCAATGCACTTTTTAAAAAAATTGCACTATACCTCTATGCATATCTCTGTATTCATCATATTTTAAAGGTATATGATAAATATATCTTAATAAACCTAACTTAAAATTAATCATTGGCAGGCTAATAACAAAAAAGTGTATCAGGACATGCTAAATTTTCTGAAATTACTTGGTAAGGTTTCCAAGCATAATAACGTTTTCCCTATCCTTAATTCCTGGACTATGCAAAAGTATATATATATATATATATATATATATATATATATATATTAAGCAAAGTAGAACGAACTATATCTAATTAAGTAAGGTCATATATATATATATTACGTTTATATTTTTCTCAGAGTTCAGAGTTCCACAAATCAAAAGGCTATCAAGGAAATGAAAAGCACATGACTAATTGCAACAGAAATAGTATGAAAAATGTGAAGCCGAGCTTCACTGAGTCATTTCCACCCACATCTCTATCTACTACCCTTCTTGCTCATTCATACCTTATACCTGTGCCTGGGGCTCTGCTTTGATCTGTGTTGATGGCTTCCTCACCTTTTAACTCTCTGATGTTACCTCTTTTAAGAGTGCTTTCCCTGAATTGCTCTCATCAGAGTTTTTAGTATAAGAAGGTAGAAATATGCCCATTCTTGGAAATGGGAAGCTTGCTGGGTATTTATCCACTAGTTTGGTAGGTCTTGGATGCCTTGGAGTTGACATGTTGACATGTGGATTACAACTGGAGTGTCACCTGTTTGGGCCTAGAAAATACTATAATGAATTTTTATAAGAGAAAAAAAGATGAGCAAAGAATGAAATCAAGTTTCAAAACAGGTTCATAGCAGTTTCAAGAGTTGATGCATTGCACATTATTATCTTCATAGTAATTAATCAAAGTACAAGATATGAGAATAATATCTTGTCCAAGCAGTATTGACACAAAACATTGCTTTCAAGAAACTAAGAGATGCTAGCTGAGTAACTATCTTGTGTATACATATATTTCTTTTCCCTTTTCCCCCATTAGAGTTTGTCTTTTCTTTTGAACTGTTACTTAGCAGTTCACAATAAGTATTGTGTAAGAAAGTCAGATCCAAAATGTACAATGAATGAATTTACTAGCTTTCTTTATGACTAAAGAAAATTAAACAGAAAATATAAGAAGGTGAACAAAATCTTGAGAAGTGAGGGCCAGAGAGATAGCTCAGCAGCATGAGTGCCTGCCCGGCAAGGGCAAGGTCCCAAGTTCTACCTCCAGTACCAAAAGTCAGAAAACCATCAAATCTTGAGAAGCTTGTCTTTTGCATCAACACAGAAAATGACTGAATAGTACCACATAATAATAATAATAATTGTTATTATTATTATTAATTATAATTATAATAATTACCTAAAAGCAATAAAAGAGCCTAAAACACTATGGAAAGGAAGCAGAAAAGGGTGCTATCACACAGCTGTACCACAGGTATGAAAAATGTGGATGCTTACAATTCTAGAAAAAACTGTTTAAAGATAAGCCAAAATATTGACTATTTTAAGTAGAATATCAAAGATAATATCAATCACTTACAGTACTTTTCTCAGTAACTTAAATGTGTCGTGAATTGCATGTGTAAATCAGAACAAATGGCCACCTTCTTAATTATGGATGGCCTTATGGTTAAGTACCATGGTTTATTCATCTGAAGGAGATTATATAACACACACATGAGCACACATATTTCCTAGTATGTCAAAGATCCTTGAAAACCAGATACTTTCTTTGTTCACCATTCATGACAGTGCCTATTGTCAAGAGAGGTAAATTTCTACGATTCACTTACATTTCTGCATGGCTTTCAAGTGACTAAGTACCCTTCATTCCAGACACTTCTGAGGCCTACATAGGTGAGAGATGTGGAGAACAGAGAAAGTGCCCGCTTGCAAGAAGATGCCCTGCAGCTCCAACTTCTTTTCCTGTAAGGTGACCCATGCTGCATGCAGCTGTCAGTTGAACTCTTCACATTACCTTGTAGACACTGGAATTTAGAGATCTGACTAAAAATGATAATATTTCAACTATTGCTCTTTCTGCAAATAATAAGATGCCATTTACTCTCTGGTTTGTAAATATTATACTATTTATGAATAGAAGCAAAACTGAATCAGTTTAATGGCCTAATTTGACAGTAAATTAGATATCTGAAAATGAGAGTACTTCTTAATACTTAATCCTGTGTGAATAGCTAGGGTTAGAATATCATTAAATATTAACTAGGACAACTGACATGTTTATTACCTATTACTTCAAAAGCTAAAGTTAACAATTATGAGATTCTAGAATCCAATAAAGTAAATTAAATATATAAGTCCTTCATCTCTATCTACTAACATAGGATTGCATATTCTCTAGCTCAACTATTATTACTACTACTAGTAGTATTAGTAAAAATATTGTCTTGTAATCTTTCTGTTCAGGTATCAGTTTTCTTAAAATATAATTTCTTATTGGTCTCTGGTATTTCTGCATATTTAAAATGCACTATTGAATTTTTCTAGACCGTCTTTTATTATTTTTGAATATAGAAAAACATTATAAAGAGGAGGTAGTATTCCTTTTGTTAAGCAGAAAACAGGTATAGGGAGCTGGGTGTGGTGGTGCATGCCTGTAATTCCAGCACTTGGGAGGCTGAGGCAAGAGGATCAGTGCAAATTTGAGAACAGCCTGGGTTACAAAAATGAGCTCAAGGCCCGCCTGAACTGCAGAGCGAGACCTTGTCTCAAAAAAATAAAAAAATAAAATAAATAAATAAATGAAAGTTTAAAAACAAAACAAAACTGGTATAGGGGTTTACTTTGCTAAATAATACTAACAATGAGACCCTTTGGGGCACATTGCTTACATACGTTAGAAAGCACAGGTTCCTTAAACTCGCACACACTTGCTGATCTGTACCACAAATCTATTGTATCTCCTTGAGCCACACCATGGCACCCTCTGGGGATGTGGGACATAACATGGAGCAGCACAGATCTGAAGCGCACGCTTGGGATGAGTGCTCCTGGTCAAGCGGTCCCGTGTTGCAGCTGGGCATCTATGAAACGGTAGCAGGATAGCTTGTTAGTTTGCATGTAGGGGAAAGAGTTAAGTCTTTCCAAGTTTCTGGAAGCTTTGTGTTGCATCCGGATGAGTAGTTACAAATGACTTTTTTTCAACCTTGACAATATATTTTTTCTTAGAAAATGGGGTACTAATTGAAAGAGCAGCATAAGTGGATGCATGAGGAGAAGTCGCCAATGCTCAGGCATCAGTCGTCGCTCACACATTCATTTTCGATGCTGTGCTTAGGTGTGATATAAAATGCACTGTATTTCATAGTTCTTAAATATGAAATGTATATTTGTATTCAATATTATGAGTTACATATACAAAATAAATTAAAATCTGTGTAAGCTGGATATATTGCTCTTAATTATAAATAATGTAGAAATTTCACAGTAATAGAATACCATGTAAAGAATTTGTCTATTAAATCTTTGAAAAATATATACCATAAACATTGTTTAATTTTATCTATGATTGTTAATTAATAAAATTTAGGGCTGCCCAGATAGCTCAGAGGATTAAAAAGCACCTGCTTAAGCAGACAAAGGGACTGGGGTTCGATCCATGGTGTCCCACTCCTGGGTGAAGGTTTTAAGGCAACTGAGACTGGGTGCAGTGGTGTGCACCTCTAATCCCAGGTCTTGATAGGCTGCAGAAAGGAGGATCATTATGAGTCCAATCTGTGAAGTGAGATCATGTAAACTCTATGCTGAATTTATAAACACATATAAATAAATAAATATGTATATATATATAAATATATAAATAAATAAATTCAAAGTACCTCAGTGTTTTTTCACACAAGATTTCATATAATTCTATTACCAAAATAAAGAAAAATCAATCAAAAGCTATTGTGTTGTCACCTACAAATCTCTCAATTCATTAAATTATTTCTCTCAGGTCACCGACTTTCATTACATATTTTAAAAAGTAACACGGAGACATTTTAATCATTTGTTATTCAAGTCACAGTTTGAGATGTTTAAAGTTATTAAAAATAATCAAATGCATTATATGAGGCTTATTAAAGTTGCCACTGCTTCATCTGATGTTTGCTGCGATACTAAGGTATTTTTCATGTAATTGAAAGGATAAAATGAAGATGCTAAATGTTCACATTGAAGAGAAGAAGAAAGCTTCTAATTACTTTTGTTGCTTTTATTGGTAGAGACTCATTTTGTACATCACAAAACTTTCTCTATTTGAACATATATTAAATTTGGGGAGTCTCAGATTATTAGTTACGAACATTACACCACGCTTGTAATATTTCAAGGATATTTCATGATAGAGAATCTTTCGTGAGCTATTTTTTTAAGAACTTTTTTTTTCTTGTATCAGAACCTTTATTTGTTTATTCACTCATTTTTATGGCCCACTCAACCCTCTCCGAGGGCAGAACTCGCACAGCATGTGGTGCCGGGGATCGAACCATGGTCCCTGAAGCCGCCCAAGCTTTCCCAAGCAGGCGCTTTAGACCACTGAGCCATCCCGCGGGGACCCTCATGAGCTACTGAGGCTGTTCTCTGATAGAGAACTATGGGGAGATGACCCTGTGTCCGTTCGTTTAGGCACAAAACCAGGGAGGATAAAACCTGCTGGCCTGGAGCAGCGAAGGGAGTTAAGTCATCACTCCAAGCGGAGATCAGCTGGAGAACGCTTTTAACCTCCTCTGCTCCTGTCATGAATTCGCGGGCTGGTTCTCTCTTTGCCAGTGTCATCCAGGTAGGTATGTGGTGGCAATGGCCACAGATGATGCTGTGGAGGCTCCTAGGAAGACAGCGAGCAGCATGCGAGGACCCTTGATGCCTACACTCAGACCCGGCGCCATAGTCTCTTGGTCTTTAGAAGTGAAAGCAAGTCAAAGGACCAGTAAATATTTTTATGCAGGGCTGGGGAGATAGCTCAGTAGAAGCGCTTGCCTGGCAAGTACAGCTTCTTCAGTTCAATCCCCGTACTGAAAAGAAAGAAAGAAAGAGAGAGAGAAAGAAAAGTGAGAAAAGTATTTTTAAGCAAAATTGAATGTGGGGTGGTAGTGCGCACACTCACAGTCATACATGTATATGCACATATTACATTGGAACGTGGCTGTGGGAACCATGGTATATGCAGTACTTTGCAACCAATTTAACGATTTTCTTTTTCTCATATTTCTGCATGCACAGGTGCATGTGAATGTGACTGTCTGAGCATCAGTGTCTTAAGAAGAAATAATGTAACACACAAACAGAAAATCAGAATGAGGCACAGGGTATAAAGCTGGAAAGTTGTATTTCATCAGTGCTTTGTGACTGCAGCATGAATGGCATCCTGGTGACCGCTAATGTATGTACACAGGCCACACGATCAAAGTTTGAGCCAATGCTTAGCCGAGCCTCGGTTGTACCCCTTGAACTCCACCTGGAATGTGGAGAAGAAGGCCGTGAGGAAATGCTGCAGATTCATCTGCACTCGTGGCCAGTACTCGGGCAGAGCCGTCAAGACTGGACTTCTTACTCATCTCTCAGCTGGTGATTAGGTAAGAAGCTTCCTGTCCGGCGCCACTTAGGGTCCAATATTCACCGGTAAATGGAGAAACTTCCAGAATCAGCTTTTAGAGCCAAGGCGCCTGCAGCTTGACCTGAATCGCCCTCCTTAGCTTCATTTTCACACTTTTCACACACTTGTCAGTACATCGGTTTACCAGCACGGCAAGTTGTGTCTGATGGAAAAGTGGTTCGCTGCGTTTCATTGTGTGCTATCGACTAACTCTGTCAGGTCTTAAAGTTGGCCCTGCCAGAGAGAGGGAGAGGGACAAGGACAGGGAGAGGGAAAAGGAGAGGAAGAGGGAGAGAGACAGACAGTCAGACAATCAGACAGACAGACAGAAACACAGAGACACAGAGAGACAGAGACAGACAGAGTCAGAGAGAGAGAGAGAGAGAGAGAGAGAGAGAGAGAGAGAGAGAGACACGGAGAGACAGGGACAATGCGTGGCTTCGTTTCTTTTATTTTCCTCCTATTTCCTCATCACAGCAACCACAAGCAGTGTTTCTCCCTGGAGGGAATGTCAGCATGCGTTCTACTGAGCTTCTAAGGAAGCTATTGGCTTGGTTTCTGCAGCCCCACATTTTAACATAGACAAGTCTCGCTGCATTGTTTCAAACCACAAGGGCAACGCTGACCTAACCAGCTCCTCAGAAAGATTCTTCCTTATCTGCTATAAATCAATATCATAGTAAGAAAGTGAACCTCACTGTGACCCTCTTGCCTGTATGTGATCTCCGTTCTCTGCCCAAAATCTGGGAGAAATCCATTGTTGCCTCCCTGTGAAAAGCAGACCTCTGCGGCTGAGCTTGGGCAAAGTAGGCTATGAAATCCAGTTCCCATGCTGGGGTTTTTGACTTGGCGAGCCAAATAATAGTGTCTTATCTGAAATCTACAATCCCCTAAGGAGAGAAAAATGGCTCATTTTCCACTCTGTTCCTCACTATGAATTTTACAGGTGTGCTGACAGACTTTGTTTGGCAAGCATGCTGAGACTGTGTTTCACTGTAAAAATATTTGTTCCCATGAGACATATTGGCAGGAATGAACTCATTTGCATGAAATGTCACTAGTTATATAAGCCTCATGGAATTTATTTAATAACTCTTAATTATGCATTCAACAAATATGGTTCACACCGAGTCCATATACTCTTCATAACTATTCAAGAGCATGTGTATTATCTACAAAGATTTACATTTCGCCCATGTTTGTTTTTTTAATATCTTATAAAATTGTTAAAAATGGCCATAGATTTCCAATGTGTTTTCATCAAAGCTGGAATATAGTTGCATATTTTTATTGAAAATTTCAAGTTTCATTCTTGAAATATAGCTCTTATTATTTTACCCTACTGTACCTAGCTTATATACTTCTGAATATTTTTCATTTATTTGCTTGTTTGTTTGTTTGTTTGTTACAGGGTCTCACTATGCAGATAAGACTCAGTATCTTCCTGTCTGAGCCTCTGCTGTGCGGGGATTATAGGTATGCACCACCACACCCTGTTTGGTGACAGGCACAACAGGTTAGCATGCAGTACTAGGGTTCAAACTCAGGTCTCTGTGCTTGCCAGGCAGGCATGTAGACTTCTGGGCCATCTCTGTAACCCCAAGTTTTTCCATTTTTGATAGCACATAACTATCATCTAATTAATATAAGAACTGAATGTGTACAATACATTGATTGAGTTTACCTTTACACTGCTTTGTAGAATATAGTATGTTTATCTTCTAAGGGTTTTGACTATCACAGGGCCTATATTTTCATATATATCACATTCATCAGTCTATTAGTATCATAACATTTCAAGTGGTAAATTAGGATATGACTATCTATCATGAATAGGAGGAAGCAATTAAGTATCCACATATAGCAGTTGTCTTCAAATCTGTCAGTTTTATTTTTCTTTCTGGAGAAACCAGCAATCCTGACAGGTGTGAAGTACGGAAGTGATGCCTTTTCTCCTGGAGCATTGAAAGTGATCTTCAAACAAATGTAATTCATTTTTAGTTTAAAACTAAGTCACTCTCATTTTCTGAATTAGCACAAAGAGTTCCATCCAGGAACACCTCTCTGTTGTTTTCTTTAAGCAAATAATCAAATTCTCAAAGATGGTATACAATTCTAAGCACACAAAGAGATTTTTAAAAGAATAAAATATGCATACAAAATACTTAGGCGCCTTGAAAATAAATTTCTGTGATTATAAGTGATTGTCAGTTATACAATGGATTACAAATTATCCTAAACCTAATTACAAAGGATTTTGGAATGTTTTTCTGAAAAACATTCTCCCTGCTTCTTCAAGGCTGGCTCAGAACTCACTGTGTAACCCAGGCTGGCTTCAAACTTGCGGTAATCCTCCTGACTCAGCCTCCTGAGGGCTGGGATTATCAGTATGTATCTTCTTATTTTACTTTTTATTACTCAAAGTTTTTTTTTTCTTTTTTTTTTTTTTTTTTTTTTTTTTTTTTTTTTTTTTTTTTTTTTTTTTGAGACATGGTCTCACTATGCAGTTCAGGCTGGCCTTGAACTCACTTTTGTAGCCCAGGCTGGTCTCGAACTCACAGCGATCCTCCTGCCTCAGCCTCCCAAGTGCTGGGATTACAGGTGTGCACCACCATGCTTGGCTTCATTTTTTTCCTTTTTACATAGCCTAATTTTATGTCAAGTTGTTGCTTTCGAATAAGGAAAATTTGAAGAAGCTCAACTCCCAATTGCATATTAAATTCCTATGAATGATGATATTCTTAAAAATTATGAGGAGAGAAAAAAGCGTCTGGAATTTGCTTATGTTTATTATCCCTTTTTATTTTTTACTTTTCTCTTGGGAAGCACTTTTGTGGTCACCAAGGATATACTGAAGTATTTTGCAGTGCTTCACCTTTATATTGAAAGATGTCCATTTCAATAATATCGACTTCACAGTGATCACCTTTTGGTAGTGATGCAGCTACTTACTTTTATTATCATAATGTTAAAAATATGTGGGGAGATTATTTTGCCATTTCATATGGTCAACAACTATCTTAAGGAAAGAATATCATGTAAGATAAAGAGATAATGCAAAAATATACTCAACCCATACAAGTTAAGCCTATCTTTATAAGCTTTTCAAAAATCACATGATGAAGGAGCTTAGGAATGATACTGGAAATCAAACATGCTCCAACTGTACACTCTGGGATGATTAACATTATTGCTACTACCTATGGTCCATCTTGACAAAATTGTAAATGGTCAGTAGAGAAGATTTAAGACTAAAAGAAAAAAAATTATTTAGTTCAAAAAATATAATTTGGGTCTGGAGTTACTAATAATCTAGGAGCTACTCTTGAACTTGGAAAACATTGTACTTCCTTTTGGCCTACAGAAGTTCAGAAATATAGCTGAATAATTTCTATGTCACTAATCAAGAGTCAAACAGGCCTTATATGAATACATTATAAAAACAATATTGCACACATTAGGATTTCAGGAAACAGTGGAAACTTAGATGAAACAAGATTAAGATGCAAAGTTTCCCCTCTCCCATTTTGCCGCAGTGGTCAGTTTGTAGGCAAGCCAATTTGATGGAAAGCTCCCCCTTAGCAGTGGGAGACTAATAATATCCTAGATTCTATTCCATCAGTTGTCTACAAGATCCACAAAAGATACTCTGTGAAATCTTATGTGAAATCGAAGTCAGAAAATCATTTGGGTCTGTTCCTCATTTACAACCCAGACACAATTTTATACAAAAAATACCCTCTTATATAAAATCTAATCACGGCTTTTGGTTTTCAAGTTGAAAGAACCAAAAAGTTTGCATAAAGACAAATTTTACATTCATAGAAAGGAAAAATATTTTAAATGTTTTCTAAGTAATGTTATATAAAAATAAATGCAAAACTCAGACACTTATACTGTAAAGTGTATTGAAATGTGAACTAATGAAATATTTATATAGTGAAGAGTAAACTGTTGAACACTAAGCATAAAATATTTGGGTGTTAGCTCTCTGGAAGAGAAAAAATATTTCTCAAGCTAAGATGCACTGAAAGAAATAATGACAGCTAGCAATTAGCTTGTTTTTGCTATATAATTGGTGCTTCACACTTAACAGTGTACTAAAGTATTTTATCTTAAAGCAGCTTTATAATGTAGATATTAATTGTCATCTCAACTTTATAGATGAAGAATCTGCCACCTAGAAAGATTAAGACCATTATGAAAAACGATGTAGTAAAATTTAGAGTCAAGGCTTTAACTCAGGAATTCTGATTCCAGCGTTCATATCATGATAAAAAAAAAAAATGTGCACAAAAAGAAAAAAATCAGAAAATATAGACGAGTAAATTATTAGCATATTGTTATATAATTCGAACACACCTTTGGCAACAGCAATGGTAGATGTGTTTCTCAAAATCTGTAGACCTGTACAGCCAAAAGAGTGAACTTAAATATGTGTAAATTTAAAAAAATATGTTTTTAGGAGCATTAGTGATCTGAGAAAGAAACATAGGTGCTCACAAGGGAACATGTGTTTACAAATTAGAAACTAATCTCAATGAAGGAGATGATGTTAAATAGAGCTGGCTTAAGTAAACTTGAAGATAAATAGAACCGGTAAGCCTCAAGGTGAAGAGCTGCTGATAAGTATTGTGCATAGCCGATAAAGCTGTTTGCCATGGGTGTAGATATGAACAATATTTCTAACTCTGCATTGTGTACTGGAATAGAATGATTAAGCAATTGGTTAGCAATGGTAGAAGCCCATTCTCTCTCTTGGCATGGAAGTTCAAAGATAAGCATAGAGAACCAAAAATGATTTATATGAGAATGACTCTGAGCTGGGTAAAATATGAACTTCTGTTTAAATTCATGTAGCTACACAAGGTTATGGAACAAGAACAACCACAGTGAATGAGTGCTCGGACAGATGGGGATACAGTGAAATAAGACCCTGGGTTGTATCATGGTTATCTCTTGTAGCAGAGGATGTTTCAACAGACCAGTTATGAAGCCTTGATAAAAAGTACATAACTGGAATGCTTACGTGAAAAAGCTTAAATAGCCTAACTTGATCTTTCTTTCTTTCTTTCTCTCTTTCTTTCTTTCTTTTTTTTTCAGAACCAGGGATTGGACTCAGACCCTTGTGCTTGCAAGGCAAGTGCTTATTCTACCGAGCTATCTCCCCAGCCCTCTAACTTGATCTTAATCAACTTAAAAGTCCCTCATTGTGGAGGTTATGCAGCTGGGAAATGCATCGTAGTTTCTTCCTAAGTGGACTGCAGGGAACACCTCTGACCTGTGTGGTGGTGGCATCACCTACCTAACTTCTCGGGCCCTGGAAGGCCAGTTTTCCTGAGAACGATGAATCTCCCGTACCCTGCAGATGACTGATGTGTGATTAATGGAGATAAAAAGCTTGAATTTTCTCATTGCATATTGCACTTATCTCTCTTGCTGTTTTAATAATTGGGCTCAACTCCATTTAGCTCTGCAAATAGACTTGTTGATCATTTAATAAATATTTCACCAGGGGCTGGGGAGATAGCTCCGAAGCACAAGTGCCTGCTGGGCAAGTGCAAGGTCGTGAGTTCGAACCCTGGTCCCACAAAAAAAAAAAAAAAAAAAAGACCATACTTTTGGGGCCCGGTGGGATGGCTCAGCGGTCTAAAGTGCCTGCTTAGGAAAGCTTGGGCGGCTTCAGGGACCGCGGTTCGATCCCCGGCACCACATGCTGCGCCAGCCCTGCCCTTGGGGAGGGCTGAGCCGGCCATAAAAATGAGTGAATAAACAAAGATTCTGAAACAAGAAAAAATAAAAATAAAAATAAAAATAAATATTTCACCCAAGAATATAATAATAATACAATGTTAGCATGGCCTACTGCCCATCGGAGCTGGTATGTTTTCTTTCTTTTTTTTTTTTTCTTCTGTTTTCTGCTCCCATTCTTATACTTCTTCTGAAGCCATGAATTCCCAATGACCTAAAATTTTTCAGCACTGTTACAGGGCCCAGATCCACAGGGTCAGTGTTTTGCCCAGAATGATGAATTTTGCTACGTGAGAATTCAGCAACCTCCAGTTGACTGTGTTTCACACCCTCCACAAGCAGCATCTTCGGAACCATTCTCTGGGTCAATGAAAAATATTGCACCTGGCAAAGCAAGAAAAGCTTACTGATTTCTTCTGCTCCAAGCAACAGGCTGACTACTTTCTTGACCAACTGCTCTTTTCAGGTGCAGTGGGAAATTAGTGACTGTCCCTCCACCCCGATAAAGCTTTGCCTGTCTGAAGTGTGTGTGTACTTGTCATATTTGCCTGAGTGTTGTTCCTACAATTTCTGGATCCAATGGGCCTCCTGTATTTTTTCAGGAATGCATTGAGATATCTATTCACATGCTAGTAAACATATTTTGACGAAAGCATTCATGTCTATCTGTCATCTGACAGACAGGATTTAAACCAAAGACAACCCATGAAAAATGAGCTTCTCTTCCACCTTGATTCTTCAACCATTCTCTAACCAAGCAGGGATCTTTGGATAAGCAACTCATTTTAGACATGGGCAAACAATACGCAAAATAAGGTGTGAGGTACTTGGCATACCAGAAATGAAGAAAATGCCAAAAAAATTACAAAAATACTTTTATGGCGTATTCAGTGTAGTGCAATAATTAACTGGAAAAACAAAGGTCAATAGACAAAGTTAGAAAATTGAGCTTGGATTATAATTTAAGGTCAAAAAAAGTATCTATGTGCCTAATGTAAAATAACTCAAAAAATGAACAAATGTAATAGACATATTTCCTACGCAGAATTGCTCCATATATGGTACACATATTGAACTCTAAACAAAGCAGATAAAGGCCACTTCCAGAGCTGTGAAGCACCCATGGTGATGCTCTTGCAAAGTGCACAGTGACAAATGGGAGCCAAAGAAATGCATGACTGAGGTGACCAAAATTAAGTTCAACATGAATGTAAGTCACCTTCATAATATACACGTTTGGTATAATAAAAATGATACTTTACATCTGCAGTCTTCCAATAATTGATAACCTCAGGTTTATTAAAAGAAAGACATGTCAGCTTGGCAGTGCTCTATTAAACACTTGACCAATGTACTTCCAAATCCTCAAAGTCATCAGAATTTAAGGAACTGTCACATATAAACATAGTTTAAAGATAACAACACACTTTGTGCTGTTAAGGATGGCTCCTAAAATGAAAAAAGACATTAGTTATAAAGTAAAGATGTGCAAATAAATTATGAGTTGTAGTTCATTATCATACACTAGTTTTGATGTCATATATATTATACTACTATGAATTATGAAGCAATTAAGTGTATGAAACATAGGGCATATACTACCCTTTTAATTTTTCTCAAAATCTAGAACTTTCCTGTGAAATTGAGTCAAACAAAACTAAGAAAGGATATCTAACAGTGTCCTTGCAAAAACCAGATATTATGAGAAAGATCTAGGAATACTAAAGAACTTTATAAGGATCCATTGAATTCCTTATTCCAAGGATATATTGTACTTGGCTCTGGTTTCGCAGGCACAAATATGGCAGTTCTTAAATCTGACTGCTAGTTAGTAGACTTGTTAATAAATTAGATTTAACTGATTTAGGAAGGAGAAACATGAAGCTTAGAATATACTGAAAGAATGTTCTATTTCAGTCTAGATTGATCGAAAATTATATTTCTTATTACTTTGTATAATGACTTGGATTTTACTTGAGAGCAGATTCCTATTTAAAAATTAACCAAGGCTCTGCTCTCCTAATCCCTTATTCCAAGACCAATTTTAGTTCAATAATATTGGACTAAAGCACTCGTGTACTCTTGTTAGTATTCCTTCCTAAAACTTTTAATCTATGAGTATAATATTCCTCCTCCTCAGAATCAACTTTTCTTTTTTCTTATTTTGAAGAATAAGAATTAATTTGAATATGCTTAAGAATTTGATTTATGTATAATATAAAAATATAAAAGGTGAAGAGTAGATGGTTGTACTCTTTTAATGAAGTTTTATTACTTGAATTTTATACTACTTCAAGAAAAAGCATCTAATCAGTGATAAATCAAGCATTTACTTTTACGTGAACCATTGGCTTTCCTTAAGATAATAGCTTGACAAATATTTATATTGAGAGGTAATTTTCTTTCTCTATCTAAGGCTTTAATACAGAAAATGAAAGTAGAGCCTAAGCAAATGATCAAAATATAGGTCGATCACTCTTAACTCTCACACGTAGTATTCATTAAACTACTATTGTTATATTTTGCACTTCTACCAAAACTGGAAATTCACACTGGGCTCTTCTTTTAATTGGTCGATTCTACTCAGCTTGAAAAGGCAATGATTGTCCTTCTACAAAAGTTAGGAGAAAAAAATCAGTCTTCTGTGATTAAGCTTTTCTCACGGTGCTTATTAGTGCATTTTTGTTACACAGATGAATGAGTTCCACCTTGGCAAACTTTGCATGCAAATTACATGCTTTGAAAATCACACTTCTCACCCAGCCTTCATCCCTGTTGGGCATGTTATATCAGGTCTAGAACTTTTGTGAACAAATTGTCATGAAAATATTCAATTCCGTACTGGAGTCAGATTTTACAATGACTTGGTATAATACTGACCCCAGATATTGTTAAGGCAGAGTATTCATTGTGTAGAAAGAAAGGGAACAAAACAGTCATTACCTGGCTGTATGCTAGTTGCTGCCAAGATATGGAGAATTTCCCACATAGTCCTGTACTGGTCAGGATCTGAGAAGGGAAGCACTATTGATTCCATATAAACATGGGGATCTCAGGCTCACATGTGGAAACAACTTCAAGTGGGAAATTAATAGCACAAAGCCCAGCCCTCAAATTAACTTGCTATCTTCATATGCTGTGATAATCCCATTGAAGCATTTGATTATATATATTTCAACACCCTTGAATATCTCCTGTGTGTTTAGCTGACATCTGTCATAACTACATTGTAGATAAATTTCTCCTTTGTTTATTTTGTCATTTTCATTTCTGTATTGTGTACCTCATTTAAAAAAAAAAAAGAGAAATCACCCCTTGTTAATGTTTTCATGGCCACTTTTCATTGAAGAGTTTCCAAAATAATCTTTAGCTAATTCCCTGAAGGGATTTATGGGTCATATTAATAGGGAGCATCTCTGAGGATATTTAATTCATATAGTTCTGAACGATTCCTGACATCAGTAACTGTAAGGTCTTCTTTGGGGGCACAAATCTTTCAGTGAAGAATCTCTCAGTGTGTGCCCTGTGGTAGAAGACTAGATTGCTCTGAATGCAGTGTTTCAGAGCCTCAGACACGGACAGACATGTGCTGAGTACTCAGGCCAAGAATTCCTGACATTCCTTGGTTCAGTATTATTTGCAATACTGTCAAGGTTTGTACTTGCTCAGCAGGGGCTGTGGCCTGCAAGCCCATAGACCTTCTCTGTTTCCTTCTTCAGCAAGTAATTTTCCAACTTTCTGACAGAGTGGAGGAAAATTAGTCAAAAATCTAAACAGGTTTGGATGGTAATCTAAAAATCAAAATTTTAAAACAAGTTTCAATCAAACCTAGCCCATTATAAATATTTTTGCAAAGGCAGACACCGAAACAATACCTAGGATTTGGCGGCAGATTTATTGACATAGGTGGACACTGATTGGGATCATCCTAAAATCTCAGGATATCAATTCTGGTGATTAAGGTGTTATGCGGGATAAGCAAGCAGCAAGTGCAGAGGCAGGATGACTTATCAGCTGGAGAGTGGTTTGTACAGTGTGCATCGTAGTAACTAGGTGTGCACCACACTGACCAGCTGTGTGTAAGAGACCAGAACAAATGGATCCTGAACAGAAACTGTTACCTAGGCAACTAAGAACATGAAGTGTACTGACTTGTGTGTGTGGTGTAGAGGGGCTGCCGGGGGGGGGGGTGGGGGGGTGGAAGGGATTTTCTGTTATGCCTTAAGTGTATATTATGAATCTTCAGAATATTATGCAGCGTTGGGTAGATAGCTCAGTGCCACAAGTGCTGTGCCTGGCCTCCTGCAGCAGTCAGCCTGGTCCACCCTATACCTAGTTGTTTCTCATCCTTCAGGACTCAGTGAAGTGCTGTTTGCTAGTTCTAGCTTAATTTGGCAGATGTTGTCTATATGGATATAGCTTCACACTCTTCATAGTGAGAAAGAGCTCTTGGGGTACTATGTCCTGTAGTATCACACAGTTTAATAGCATGAGAATAGCAGTCCCTGAGCCTGACTGTAAAAAGAGCAAAGTCATCTCCTCTCTGCTTTCAAACAAAGACATTCTAAATTCACAAAATTTATGAACAATTAAAATCTTGGTATTTTGTACAGAAAAATATTCTCAATTCAATAGTAGAAAACTAAAATATAAACCTTTTTAACATATATAGTCAGCATCAGCAAAATACTTCAGCAGATTAAAGAGCCTGCACTCAGGCTTGCCGCCCCAGCCCCATCCCTGGGGCGCACTGAGACAGCGATTGAGACTAGGCATGGTGGTGTGCACCTTAATCCCAGCTCTCGGGAAGCTGTAAACAGTCAGATCACTATGATTGTGATCTAGTAATGAGACCCTGAACACCCTGTAGACCCTTCCCTAAAATATATAAGAAAAAAAAATAGTCTATGACACCCAAATTATTAGATACTCTCGCCTCTAAATCATAATCTACTATGGCATAAGCTTATACAAAATAACTAAAAGATTTGGAGTACTTTTTCTAATGTTTTCATGCTTCATTTTAATTGCTCAGTTTTTTAAGCCACTGGGGCAAAGGTTAGTATTGTTTTTTCCTGCTTGATTTGTCTAAATAATTATCTCAAGTTTCCACTTCATTTTCTCGAAGCCGATATATCCTTGGGCTATTTCTTTAAGGAGTTATTTGACACAGTGTGACTTTGCCTTTTTAAATAGTGTGTGCCACAATTAGATTTTCATAATAGTAAGTAAAGTGAAGCTTTAGAATTAGGTTCCTAATGCAAGTTTCATAAATGTGGTTAATTAAACAAGATAACTGACAAATTTCCACTTAATTTTATTACAATTCATTGATGTGGGCTTTAGAAGTATGAATATCAGGCATTAGCTTTCTTTGGCATAGCACTTTTTTTTTTTTTTTTTTCCAAGAGAATGGTCTACAGAGTATCCAGAATCTCACTACTAGATTGGACTCCTAGTGATCTGCCTGTTTACAGCCTTCTAAGAGCTGGGATTATGGCCATGCATCACCACGCCCACTCTGAACTGCCATCTCAGAGTGACCTGGTGTGGGGCCAGCACAGCAGGACTGAGGATCGAACCCCCAGGCATGGCACACTTTGTGTGCTTCTAGTCATCCCCATTTAAATGAAAACACGCTTTAAGATATAATCATCAATGTATTTATCTATCTCTTTACCATTTTTGCTCTAACTTTAAGATATAAACCACCTTAAAGGAAACTAGAGTTTCTAAGCGATTTCATGCTCAGTAACTGAATGTCCTTCACATTTGAAAAGACTAGATACTGTGACAATATTTTAGCTCAAGTTTCCTTCTTCACCACCAGAGGGCGCTCATTGTGGTGCAGGTTCTGATCGTCTGTGGCTTCACTGGCTCCCCACTGAGAAGTGCTGCTCGCGTTCTTTGCTTCCTCACCTTCCCATGTCCTGACAGTGGCAAAGCAGCACAGTTCGGCCCTCACTGTCATTCAGGTGCATGATTTGACGTGCACAACACAATATTAAAAAGTGTGATGCAAATACAGATTTCATATGTGATTTTGTAATTTGCATTGGCTTCTTCCTCTAGTCCTTTCTTCTCCTGGGGAAAATATCTCTTCTTGCTATTATTGGAATGAAAGACCTTGAAGAAAACCTTGTTAGACTGACTTTCAAGAACTGACTTCGCTCTTTCCGCCATCTTTCCCTGCCGCCATAATGGTGCGCATGAACGTCCTGGCTGATGCTCTCAAGAGCATCAACAATACTGAAAAAAGAGGCAAATGCCGGGTCCTGATTAGGCCGTGCTCCAAAGTCATTGTCCGGTTTCTAACTGTGATGATGAAGCATGGTTACATTGGCGAATTTGAAATCATTGATGATCACAGGGCTGGAAAAATTGTTGTGAACCTCACAGGCCGGCTAAACAAGTGTGGTGTGATTAGCCCCAGGTTTGATGTACAGCTGAAAGACCTGGAAAAATGGCAGAATAACCTTCTCCCCTCTCGTCAGTTTGGTTTCATTGTATTGACAACCTCAGCTGGCATCATGGATCACGAAGAAGCGCGACGAAAACGCACAGGAGGAAATATCCTGGGATTCTTTTTCTAAGGATGTAAAACAAAAATAAAATGCCTCAGTGGGGGGGGGGGAGAACTGACTTCAGTTAATTTTTCGTTCATAGAATAAAGAAAGTCAGTGTTTGTTCTTAGGATCTTGTTTACCATGGGGCCAGTTACTATAGCAAAAAGTTGACTGACACAAATATGTAAATTTAGGGCACTGGCAGTAATTGTCACACCTTTTTCCTTTTCCTTGTCTCATTGGTCTAAATATAGAAATCCCCCTGCAAAGGAAACTGGCATTTCAAAAGAAAGCAAGATAGTTACTCAGTCATTTAGGAGCCAAGCTCTACATTATAACTCTAAGCCAGGGTCTTGTGCTTATTGAGTAACACTGTATATTTTCCTTTCACAGAGAATCCAAGGCCTTTTATAATAAAGGAAATCAGTAATGTGATGAAAGGTTAAAATAAATAAAAGAATTAGCCAAATCTGAGACTTTATGCTTCTGAAAAGGACATGAAAGTAGTTTTCCCTTTATCTCATTAAACATGACCACAAACTGCACGTTTTATGTGAAACTAAATAAGAAGATGCTGAGAGTTAGAGAACAGGCAACAGCTAGGGGTGCCAAGGCCCAAAGATTGACCTGGTTGCTAATTTCTGCATTTTGTTCTAGCTTATTTGATGCAGAAGAAGCCAGCACTTGAAAATATCAAAACACATGGTTAAAATTAAGACTTTCCCTCAAAGCCTACATCTACTGCCAAATATTCAGTGAAAGAGCTGCCAAGTGGGCAGAACTTGATAACTAAATGGTTTATTTTCACCCAAGAAAACAGGAAGGGGATGGGAATATAGCTCAGCAGCACAAGCACTTGCCTGGCAAGTGTAAAGTCCTGAGTTCACTTCCCAGCACCAAAAAAAAAAAAAAAAAGAGAGAGAAGAAAAACAAAAATGAGTAATCTCATTTTAGCCATGATGGTGCCACTGAAGTTGGTGCTGAGATTTCCGACAAGACTATGAGGCAATGAGCTTTGCCAATTTCTTACTGGAGTGGTGTAAAGATGGCCTAGTAGGAAGCCAAGCCCATGCCCTTCTAAGTGGTAACTATGCTTTTGGAGGCAGAAGGACTTCATGAGGACCCTATATTTTCAAAACAAATTCTGAAGAATAAGGCCTTTTTCTTCAACCCATGATGTCAAGGAAGACCAAGTGTAGGGTCCCATGTTTTATTCTACCAGAATGTTAGGAGGCCACTGTTCCAATAACAGGTCACAGCAGTGATTGCCCCAGAATCTCCCAGGCAGGTGATATCATTGCATACTGAAGAGGGAGCTGTAACAGGAACCACAACTTTCCTCAGTTACAAGGTGTACCATTTGGGGTCAGCAGGGAAGACTCGGGCTCTGAGCTTCTACATCTCCTGGTTATAATAAAACAACACAACCTGGGCTGGGGAGATAGCTTGGCCATCTAAGTACCTGCCTGTCTGACAGGGCAAGGACCCAGGTTCAATACCTGGTACTTCATGCCATGCTGACCCCAAACTCTGGGCTCACTGAGCTGGCCATCGAGACCAGGAATGGTGGCACGTGTTTGTAATCTCAGCACTGGGGAGGCTGAGACAGGATGATCTCTATGAGTCCAAGCTGTGTAGCAAGACTGTGTACCAAATATATATAATTTTCTAAGGAACATACCTTCCCTTTCTGGCTGGTACAGATGTAAGGAAGAGAAAGAAAGAAAGAAAGAAAGAAAGAAAGAAAGAAAGAAAGAAAGAAAGAAAGAAAGAAAGAAAGAAAGAAAGCAGCTAAGACAGTTATTTTCAAATATAGCCTAGAGAGCCACACATCCTTTTACCTAAAATGTCTAAAATTCAATTAGTATTCACTTATCATATAAATGGCCATAAAGACCTCCAACCATAGGAACAGAAACAATCAATAAAAACCCACACCAGGATGACAAAGATGACAGCATTATCTGACAATCACGTTATGAAGCAATTATCAAAATGTTTGCAGGGAATGATAAAGGAATCTCATCAAAGAAATACTAACTCTCACTAATATAACACTGATGATAAAACCATCTATTTGGGGGCCTAACATTAAAATGGAGGAAACAGTGAAAATCTGTGAAAATAGGCAACAGAAATGACTTGCTTCGAGCAAAAAAATGAGAAAACTGGCTTAGAAAGAAAATTAATAGAACTCCAAGGACCAGTGAAACAATGACAAAGTTTTCTAAAGCTCATGTCCTTGTGCTACCAGAAGGACACATAAAGTAATGCGGCAAAATAAATAAATAAATAAAATTAAATAAAAATACTCATCAGTAAAAATTTCCAAACCCAGCAAAAACACAATCGTACAGAGTCAAGAGACTGAAGAAATTCCAACGAGAATAAACACAATGTCCATACCAAGACGCGTTACAATCATGTTTCTAAAAGCTATGCACCAGAAAAAGAAAAGAAAAAAAAAATGCCTGAACTAATGAATAAAGCCTTGGAGATAGTTAGGCTAAGAGATTTTCCCGAGTAACTCTACTTTAAAAATAAAAAGAGATAATGAAATTTAAACACAAAGGCACCACTAGTTTCACTTCTGGTCTCTCTCTCTCTCTCTCTCTCTCTCTCTCTCTCTCTCTCTCTCTCTCTCTCTCTCTCTCTGTTAACTAAATTGTTTTCTTTTTAAAGACAATTATTTTCCTTGTGCTGTGAGTTATTTTTCTTGAAACAGATAACATGAATTTCTCCCTTTAATTGCTGCTTTTCCTACTTTGTACTACTTTTGGTTTTAGTTTATTGCCTTTCTAAAGCATTGAAGTCAGAGTTCAGCATAGATGTGAGCTTTGCTCCCCTTCTAACGTGAACGTTTGTGTAGAACCTTTCCTATTACAACACTAACTGCCCCCAGAGATAGTGATATGTGTCATTTTCATTATCATTCAATTCTCTGCATTTTTTTATTTCACATGAGACTGTCTCTTTTACTCAGGAATGATGAAGAAATAAAAAAAAATAGCTTCTAATAGTTTTTAGTACTTCCTTTAAAGTTTGTGTTCCTTATTTCTGGATTTATTCCATTAGTCAGATAACACAATCCTCAATATATTTAATTAAATTACTGATGTTAAAATTTACCACTTTTCCACATGCTATTCCAAACTCACTCTTGAGGCAGCCTGAGACAGCCCCCAAACAAACAAACAAAAAAAATCCTTCACAAATTTTTCAGGGCTGGCTGAATAGCTCAGCAGATTAGAGTGCCTGTAAGCAGGTGCAAGAGCCAGGGGTTCAATCCTCGGGCCTGCCATACCTGCCCTGTCCCTCTGGTCACCCTGAGATGGCAATTGAGACTGGGTGTGATGGTGTGCACCTGTAACCCCAGCTCTTTGGAGACTGTAAGCAGGTGGATCACTATGAGTCTGATCTAGTAGTGGGACCCTGAGCATCCTGTATACCCTTCCCTAAAACACACACATACAAAAGTGATTTACCACTGTTACCATAGTTCTAGAGAACTAAAACAATGTTAACAAAAATAAATTTAAAATGACCTTTTTAAAAATTAACAATTGCTAGGTTTTGAAAAGAAGGGAGAAACCTGAAACTGGACTAAGGGGGTACAAGTTAAGATATAAAAAACAAAAACAAAACTCATTCCTGGCCAGGCTCCACCCCCAGGATGCTCAGAGAAACCAACTGAGACTGGGCATGGCGGAACGCGCCAGTAATCCCATCTCTTGGGAGGCTGTAAACAGGAGAATCACTGCAAGTCCAGTCTACCTAGTGGGACCCGGTATATGCTGTAGACCCCTAGCAAAATATAGAAAAGCAAAAAAAAAAATATATGAAGGGATGAATATTGTAGGAGATACATGTGTTCAGCCTGATTTAAAATGGTGGAAGTAGAAGACTAGGCTCACTTATGTACTACATTTATAGCTATTACAGAAAAAGAAATCAGGAACTTTCATTAGTTATGATCATGAGCAACCATGTGAAATGATTCACTGAGATGAATAATAATTCTCATAGGCAGGTGGAGGTGTGGAGTATCATACATTGTATTGACAATGTTAAATATGAGATTACTACATGTCAATCGCATGAAAATGTTAATTAGTTTAAACAATATGAAATACTCTTTAGCAGGGTGAGGTGGCATATGCCTGTAATCCCAGCACTTGGGACGCTGAGGCAGGAGGATCGGTGTAATTTCAAGACCAGCCTGGGCTATAAAAGTAAGCTCAAGTCCAGCCTGAACTGCATAGCAAGACCTCTCAAAAAAAAAAAAAATACTCTTTATATAGAGCTGCAGCCCATTATAATCTTTGTTTATTTATTTATTTATTTATTTATTTATTTATTTATTTATTATTTGTTAGTTGTGAGACAGGGTCTCGCTAAGGTACACTGGCTGAGCACCTTAAACTGGAGACCCTCTTGCCTCACTCTCCAGAATTCTATCACTACAGGTATAGATCATCTCACTGGAACGCTACAATAATTTTAAAAACGTGGCTGGTCTTTCATCGAAGATCCCCTTATAGATTCATCTGAGGACACGCTTTGAGGTTTTAGTTTATTTCATGGATATAAAGTGTTTAATCTCACTAGTTGTGTGTCTCTACCTCTCAGCCAGCATTTTGATCCCTGGACCACCTGCCCCCCTCCACCTGCACTGGGACTGGGCGTGGTGGTGCAGGCACACCTGTAATCCCAGCTCTTGGGAGGATGTAAACAGGCAGATCTCTAGGAGTTCGATCTAGCAGTGAGACCATGAACACTTTGTGGACCATTCCCTAAAATGCAAAAAAAAAAAAAAAAAAAAAAAAAGAAGAAGAAAAGAATAGGATTATCCAACAGCCAAGAACTAGGCATACATGAACATCCTTCCCAGAGTTTTCACTTAGGTCTGAAATATATATGGCCTGGTAGCCTTTTCCAGGAACTGAAGAATCAGACACCTATGAGTACACCTGGGTCCTAACTTTATAATACAAAGTTAGGTGAGACATATACGAAAGCAGCAACCGAGAATATGTTCAGCCACACCAATTGTAGAAGAAATGCAATTAAAACCACAGTGAGCTATTGTTCCACGGCTTGCAAAATTAAACACTAGTGATAATATCACATATTGATGAGCACCTAGAGAAACTTCATTGCTTACAGACTTCTGCTCAGAATGAAAACTGTTAAAGATACTTTAAAAAATCTTTCTGAAGTGTAGGAAATGACTATTAATGCATTAAACTGCTTTTTGAGATAGTAATTACACTACTGGACATTTACAGAAAGAATTCAAAGTTGTGCTTCCACAAAATGAACATTTGTTTGCAATGGCCCCAAACAGGAAGCAGTCCACGTGCCAGTCCACTGGAGAGCTGTGAACAAGTCGCAGAGCAGGGCAAAGGCGTACTGCTTAGCGCATTCCATGGTATGAATTCTGCCCCTGCCCCCTTTCATATGTGAGGCTAGGAGTGATTCAGTTAAATCCATGTGTGAAGTGCCATCTGACTGGACCAGTTTATGAGTAACAGGAATTTGACAGAGCATGGTTGTGCACACCTGGAATCCCAGCACACTGGGAGACAGTGTAGGAGAGCTGAGAGTCACTGCCTAGCCTGGAAGCCTAATGGCTTGGCAAGGCCCTGTCTCCAAAAAACAACCGAATATGCAAATGAACTTGGGATTCCACTTCATGTGAGGGCCCTGGGGTCAATGCCCATAAATCCCCCCCATACACAATCACAAAGAAATTTCCATGCACAGACACATTAATAATGTGCTGCCCACTGAGGAAAGATCTTGTAAGATCTTTCCTCCAGATAAGGACAAAAAGCAAGTCTCTATTCTGAAATCTAGAGAAAACCTCAGAAGACACTGAGCCTGCAGCAACTTGGCACTGCTCCTCCTTAAACTGGAGAAAAAAATTTACATTATTTAAGGCACTCAGCCTATGGTGCTTTGTTGGAAAACCAAGACAGAAATCAAAAGGATAAGGCTATGGACTCAAATAAATTGAATGAATCTCCAAAGAATTCTGCTGAAATTAAAAGGCTGATTTTCAAACAGATGTATCTCTATCTGTGTATATATATCTATACCTGTATCTATATCTATATCTATCTATATATTTTTGAAATAATCATTCAGAATGTAAAATCGCAACTGCGGTTCCAGAGAGCATTAATAAAAAAGGGCAAACAGATTTCTTTATACCAGAATTAAATACATAAATGAAGGCACAGAAGTTAAAGGCAGGGGGCTGCATAAAAAAGGAAAACAAGAAAAAACCTAGAGTGTTAGAAATGCTCTATATGTCACCGTCAATGCCAGTATCAAAGATATGGCACTGTTTTACAGTATTGCAAGAATTTACCATTGGAGACAACTTGTTAAAGGTACCTAAGTAATGATATTATTTCATAAACTAGACATTTATAGACCATAACTCCAAACAAAAGATATTTTTGAAAAACCATGATAGCATACAACATATTAGTTCAAAAAGTAGCAGAGTATATTTAGACGAAATTTTTAAGTAGCATCCTTAAGGTCATTTGAAAGACTGATACTCATGTACCAAAGTGGAAATATATATATTGTGCACTTTCATATTAAAAACATGACAGACAGGAGAAAAAGTTAATGAGTCAAAACTGAAATTAAATAAGTTTTCAAGTATGCAAAAAAAAGAGAGGATAAAGATATAACAGAAAGCAGAGGAAATTCAACCAGAAAATGTATCTATCCTTTAAGAATACAAAACTGCAATTACCGGAAGTTCCAGAGAGCATTAATAAAAAAAAAAATGAAAATAGACTGTTACCAAAGGGAGGGAGATGTAATTTACAGAAGTTGAAGAGAGATGAGATTTCAAATTACTTTTCTGAAATATGGCAGAATAATAATTTTTTTTAAATAAATAGATAAATAATCCGCACATGTAGTCGTGTCTCTCAGAGACTTTAGGCACGTAGAAGAGGATCTTGAAGAATATGCAGTGGCAGAAAAGTCTCTCACATAGATCAAGAGTCTAATTGGTATTACAGTTCTCATCAGTCATAACTGAGAGATGAAAGGGAATCTAAAGTATCTTCAAGTTTATGAGGAAAAATAATTTTTCAGTCCCAAATTTTATAGCCAGTCACATAATGAACTATGAGACCGGAATAAATATATTTTTCATATGTCTAAAAACTCAAGGAATTTCCCTCTATATACTTTCTGGAAGGAATCTGTGAATTTGGAAATGTCAGCTCAGCTCGGACATAGTCTGTCAATTCACCGTCCAAGTGTTGCACTGAAGGTACTCAGCAGATGGAACTGAATGTCCTGAAGACTCCAATTTAAGAAGGGAGATGATCCAGGGAAATTGGAGTGAGCCTGTCTGACTCACTTGGAAGACCTCAAAAACAAGGAATCCTGGCACTCTAGAAGGCCAAGGAAGGAGGAACAGGTTTCCAGCCTTGCATGGGCAGTTGTGTTGCTTTGGGAGACCCTGTCTCAAAAAGAGAATTCAGGGCTGGCCAAATAGCTCATTGAGTTGAAGTGCCTGCAAGCAGGCATGGCGTGGGGAGCGGGGTTACATCCTTAGATTCCCAGGCCTGCAGTGCCAGGCCTGCTGAGACTGTAATCGAGACAGGGCATGGTGGCATGAGCCTGTGCTCCCAGCTCTTGGGAGGCTGTAAACAGGCAGATCACTGTGAGTCCCATCTAGTAGGAGGACCCTGAGCACCCTGAACACCCTTTCCTAAAACAAAAATAGAAGATAAATTGCCCTCCATAGATGGGTGCTACTTCATAGGCTGCGTATACATCTATGATTGTTACCTCTTCCTCTTGCAGCTTTGCCCTAAACGGTGCGTAGGGACCTTTATCTCTTTGGTTCAGTCTTGGTGGGTCAGAAATCAGAAAAGCTACCCCTGATTTTTTTCTGGGTGCTTGTCACATGGGGTATTGCTTTCCATCCTTTGACTTTCAGCCTATGGATTTATTTTGAAATAAATGTGTTCATTGTGTATAACATAATTTTGAATTTTGTTTCTTGGTCCATTCTGCCAGCCTGATTCTTTTGACTGGTAAGCTGAGGCCATTTCTTCATAATACGTTGGTTTCCCCTCTCTGATGTGCTTCCTGCTTTTCCTGCTGCCTCTCACCTCTTCCCTTTGATAGAGCCCACACGGATGAATCAGCAGAAATAAAACGACATAATAGGAAAGAGCATCAAAAGGCACAAATCACTTCCGTGCAGTTTAGGAAGGTCAGACGTAGCCCTGAGGAGCAGGGAGTGGCCACTTCATAAAGGAGGAGCTGAGAGACTGTCTCTGGGGCTGGGTGCCTGTGGACTGAGCTTTGGTGAGATATCCACAGGGGGCACCACATGTAGTATAGAGTGAGACACAGACCGCTGAACTGAAGCACCCATCTGCTTGCCACTGAACCAGAACAGCAACAACAAACTGAGAAATGCAGCGTAAAAGTCAATCGACTATTCAAATAGGGGGGTTCTCCAAGGTCTCACTGCACACATCAGATTCGGAGTGATCCTACTGCTTACAGCCTCCCAAGCACTGGGATTACAAGCTCAGGGTGCCCTGGGGACCGTACAGCTAGAACCAAACCCCAGTCCCTGTATTTGCCTAAGCAGGCACTTTAATCTCCTGAGCTAATTCGCCAGTGTTGGAGTGAACATTTTAAAAGAATTTCAGTACCATGGACAAAGACCCTCTGTCAGGTGCTCTCAGAAGTAACATTGGAGTAACAGAAGAAAATGTGCTATCATGTGTGATGTCAGTCCCCTACTGTATGGTGCAGAATAATTGTGTAGCTACAGCAAAGGAAGCATCATTGATTGACTTTTCTACTTTTATGATCAATACTTATATGTGTGAGCATAATTGTTTTTGATCTTAGAATCTTTCCACACTCTTAAGAATTATTTTAAAAACCCCAGCACTAATTAACATAGATAGTATTCATTGATACTGAGTACAATATAAATTTAATAAGATGTAGTTTAAATATTCATTGAATAATTTCAAAATAGCAATAATGGCTGATTACATGGTAGGAGAAATAGAATTTTTTATAAAAAAAAAATATTTACGAACAAACGTTGCACCAGCCAAATCTCAGCAGATTAAAGCAGCTTCAAGCAGGTGCGGGAGTCTTGGGTTTGATCCCTGGGCCTGCCTTGTTGGCCCCGCCCATGAGGCATACTGAGACAGCAGTTGAGACTGGGCACACCTGTAATCCCAGATCTTGGGAGGCTGTAAACTACGAGTCTGACCTAGTAGTGAGACACTGAACACCCTGTACACCTTTCCCTAAAATAAAAAAAAAAAAGATTAGAAAAAAATGTTTAGTTAAATGGCATTTTTTTAAAAAAATTTACACAACCTTTACTATTTGGCTTAATAGACCTAAGCTGGTATGCTATCGCTGGTTCAGGTTCTACATCGAACCAGATGTAGGATGTAAGGTCGACATGCAATAAAGTTTAACACATGATATTTCTACATTTTCTATTTGCATTAACTCATTTTCAGTTTATATCCATTGTATAGGGAAGCTCACTGCATCTGAGCAGCTGCTCACCCCTACCCGGGTATGGTATAACTGTCTTATGTGTTCAATATACTGTTTTGGCCCAACAGTTTGGCAGTTAATCCAGATGCATAATAATGAAGTTCAAAGGTCTTACAAGGTGAATCAATGAGTCTGATGCTGGTCAAAAAGGGAGAGGTGGAAAGGCAGAGTAATTAGGAAGGACCTGAGATGAGTTTTGTACACACCGATTTCCCATCATGAATGTAATCAGACAGGGACTAAGAACAATTTGATAACTAAAAAAAAAGTAAGTTAATATCCAGATAGTAAAATGTTCAAATAGGAAAGAGAATAAGAGAGAGAGGAGGGAGGAAAGAAGGAAGGGAAAGCTTTTGTAATGAGATGGGGGAAAGGGATTGAATGAGGGGAAGAAAATGTGGAATAATTGATTTACTATGTACAGGTACAAATTCCATATGAGTGCGATCATTGTGTACATCTATATGTACCAACAAAATTAATTTTAGAAATTACTTTTTTCTAATTTGATTTATTTGTGATCAGAGAACTCATTTTGTAAGATTTTACTCTGAACGTCTATTGATACTTGCTCTGTATCTTAATAGATGGTCTGTATTTGGAATTTTCCTTGGTATTTGACAGATGCTAGCTATATTAAAGTGATTTGTAGTGTCAAAACATCACACCATTTTGGACAAAGAAACATGTTTTGGTGAATGTTTCTGTCCTCTATCTTCAATTGTATATTTTATAGGACAAAATAAGAGATAACTGTTTTCAAAATTAGAGATAATTTTAGTGCAAACACAAACTATGGGCACTTCTACAATCAATCACTCAGCACATCTATTTTTTTCTCATTTTGATTAATTGGTATACTAGTATAAAATAGGTCTTTCACTTATAATGAGAATTAGAACTACAGTATTCACTAACAACACTATTACAATAACTTTTAACTGAATAATAATTTATGTTACAGTTAATTTAATCATAACTTTTAAATGGTATAGATATATGTTTGTAGAATGTCTCATAATTATACTTAAAATATCAACTTCAGAGATGATTTTTTGTTCTGTTTATTTTCATTTTCTTTTATATTTCCACCTTTCCTTTTTGAATTTTTTCTCTTTTTTTACTCCTCTTGTTCTGACTTTTTTTTTTTTTCCAGGACTGGGGTTCAAACTCTGTTCTGACATTTCAAAATCATATTTTCCTTGGAGATTTTTAAATGACATTTTCCTTTTCTATGCAATCTTCTGAACTGCTCACTGAAATAAGTAGGAACAACAGATAAAACGAAATAAGTGGGAACATAGAATGAATTAATAAACAATTAACCTCAGAATAATTAAATTGATATAATTTATGTTTTCATGCTCATTATTTATTACTTGACATTGCTTGTTGAATCTGACTACTGAGCTATTTTTTTCTGCATTGGTAATCCTCAGAGAATAAAAGGCTTAATTACATTTTCTCAATACCAAGTTTTCTACACAAATGTTTAAATTATGTATGAGTTGAAAATATTTGGAATCAGCTCTTAAGAAGCTGTAAATAGGCAGATCACTATGAGTCCAATCTAGTACTGAGACCCTGAACACCCTGCAGACCCTTCCCTTTGCAAAAAAAAAAGAAACTATTTAGAATCAAATGTGTTATGGATCCCAGGCTGCTTAGAATATTGAGACATTCAAACATACGTAATGTGAAGCCTTGTAGATGTGACCCAGGTTTGTATTTCAAACTCATCGATGTGTCCTACACACCTTGTACCTGCAGGTGGAAAGTGACTCATGAAGTAACACGTCACAGTCCTGAGGCCAAAATGATTAAACAATTTCATTGTCTGAACAACACAAAGGCAGCAGATTGGACAGTGCTATACTAATGGAGAGTGTTCCACAGAAATTTTAGTATCAAAACAGTGATGCCTGGGACTTTGCCTGCTTCTATAATGAAACTGAAGCACACACTCAAGTTTTTTTTTTTTTTTTTTGGTTTTTTGTGTTTTTAATTTTTTGTTTGTATAACCATATATCACAAAAATTATATACAGAGAACAGTTAATTTTAGTTTTACAATTAAAAGTAACTATCAGTTGTTTACACATTCAGTAAGTTTAGAACATTACATTATATAGACTTTTGGTCTTGTTAAAGTATTGCAGAACAGAAATTAGTCACCATTTATGTAAAATAAATAATGAATATTTTAGGCTTTGCAAACCATAGGATCCGCTTATGAAAAGGCTAATCCAACATTTTAGTGCATAAGCAGCTATCGATGGTGTATTCATGAAGGTGCATGACTGGACAACCAACTTCAACTGGTAACAGTAAGCAGAACGGGGCCCATGAGTGCCATGTGTCAGTGCTCTGTTCCTCCCAATGTTGACACATTTGCCTTACCCACTATTCCTCTGTCAGGCGCTCTATCTAGGTGTCTCCCTAAAGCCTCCGTGCTCATTCGTGGGGTGGGGGAAGAGTCACAGCTTGTGACTTGGGGAGTGTGGTAGTTGATACATTGTGTCAACTTGAGGAAGCTTGACTGGATGGACTCAGCTGGTACCGGGCTGTGGGGGCCCCATCCTGCAGGATGCGGAGGGCCTGCCCTGGGATGTGATTGGTTCCACTCTAGGGCCAGACGGACTACCCTAGAGTGACTCAGCGCAAAAAGTGCATCAAAGAGTTGAGAAAGACTTTGTGCAAGCAGCCCAGCCCAGCCCTGCTGTGGCTGCTTCCTGACTGGCCTAACCTTGCCCTGCTTCCTTGGAGAAATCCTTGTTTTTGGAGGAGCTTGATCTTCACAGCCATATCACTTTGGAGGAGCTCCGCGCCAGCACAGAATCTGGAACAGAGAGGCGTGATGGATGCCACAGCTGTTGCTCCTCCTCTGCTCTTCATTGTTTTCTGCTGCGTTGGGAGCCAGCGGAGTACGAACTGAAACCTCCATAAACTGTGAGCTAAATAAACCTTTCCGTCCTTCATTTTGAGTGTCAGATATTTGTCCCAGGAATGAGTAAAAAGTAACCAAGACAAGGAGGGAGCATGTCTGAAGGAAGGGGTCACCGGCCATTGGTCTGTAGGAGCGTCTCCTTCCCTCCTCCCCTGACCTCTCTCTGCTTTATGACGGCTGTGCCACCAGCAAGTTTCCTCTGCCGAGGTCCTCGGCCATGTGGCCTTTCCTGGGAGGTAGCTGAACATGAGGTGAAACCTTAATCTGTGGGCTAGAATAAGTCTTCCATCTGACTGTTGTGGGTGGTTGATAGTGCGCCTCAGCTGTGGAAGGTAACTAAGTTCCTTAATTGATTTCAGACTACGTATTTGGTCTTGCATCTGTGACTTGTAACCTCAATGCCGGTTTACCTTTGCCATATTCCAGCCTATTTCACTGGGCTTTCACATGTGATATAATAGTCTTAATATTGAGCAGTTCTTAGATTTCATTCCAGCTTTTGAATTCTAGTTTGTTTTTGTGGCAATTTAAACTCAAGTCATGTACAAATTTGCCATGCTACTTTAGGTTTGTTTTGTTCACATTAAACAAAGATGAGCACTAGTGCAAGTTCATAAACTAGTCGCATATCTGGTTAGGAGGCTATCCCCTACCTCACTTTCTCTAAAATTTTCCCTGGTTCTTTTGCCCTAAAACTAGTTATTTTAAACTTTAGCTGCGTATGATCACCATCATGCTCATCTCTTCGGAGTCAGGTCTTTCTACCTTTTAGTCAAATGTGCCAGAGAAAAAGAGGAAAACATTAGAAAGCATATTCATTCCTTTCTATCTCATCACTTTTTAAAAATTGTCTTTAATCTATATCTTACCTACACTTTACAGACCTTACACGGTGGCATTCTCTTGTGGAGGTCAGCAAGACCTCCACAAGACCACTTGTGGAGAATTTGATTAAACCAAAGGATCAAAGGACAGCATGAGCGTTAACTCAATGGCAACAAGAAACTTAGGAAAACAATCATGTGAGGGAAGCTTACAGAATAATACTGGAAATTCTACTCCACCCAGAAAGTTTACAGAAGGCTTTGGCCCAATGCAAAATCACCTGATTTAAGATGAATCATTTAAGCAGGAGAGAATGTTTCATCTTATAAAGGTATTGGGAAAAATTACCTCAGTACAGCATGGGGTTTCTATAGGAAAAAAAGGCTGATAAAACATTCACTGTTTGCCTTTTATGAATATGTTATTCACAATTTTTGATTGATCAGAAATTACTTAAGCCTAAATGATGCTGTATATAGTTTCCCAAACATATTAACACATAACATATTATAATGAAAATTTCTCAAAGAATTGAGAAAAAGAATCAAATTGTCTTTACTGGTAAAAAACATGATATTCTTTAACAAAAATTATAAACTAGTCAATGTAATGAGATCCAATACATAAAATTGGCAAGTTTGGTAAAAAATCAAAATAAAACTTTGTATATTATCAGAAAGTAATGGAAATAGAAATTTTAAAATTTGCTTTAGAAATCCTTAGTATTATGTCACACATGCAAAAACTAAGTAAAAGGAAACAAAATATATGAGACCTGTAGAATGGAGAATCTAAAATATTTCCAACAGAAATCAAGTAACAAATAACAAGATTGACCGTGTCTGTATGTTCAAGGAATCTTTGTAAACTGCTATAAATTTCAGGAAAGCTTTCATTGGTGGTTCTGATGCTATTTGTTTGTTTGTTTCAGAAGTATTACTTTAATGTATGGGCAATTGTATAAGATTGGAAATACTAAAGCAACTTAGAAAAAGAACACAGTGGGAGAATATGAAATATGTGTTATATTTTAAGGTGTACTTTGGATGGTAGTTAAGCATGAATGGTTTTATTGTACCGACAAAAATACATTTGAAAGGATGGCATAGGTATTCCAGACACAGAACCATACATATGAGTCCCATTGGGTTTTGTCAAAATTGTCAACATAAAAGAGTCAGTGAACAAACTTTGTGACAAATTGCTCTGAAGAAAGTGAACGTCCCTACAGGAAGTAAAGCAAACATCCACTTTTCGCATAAACATAAAACGTGGCCCAAGTGGATCATAGACTTCTGTATAAAAGATAAATCAATAACAAAAAATACAAAATCTTTATCAGAATTTAAATATTTTAATATTTAATAGTTATTTCTGAGAAAATGGAAGAGAGATGTACAATGGGAAAAATATTTTAAGAATTGTTTCTAATAAAATATCTGTGTCCAGAATACATGTGTGAAAAATACATGTTCCCAGTAGGCCATGTATCCTAATAAAATACATGTTAATAAAAAAAAAATTGTGTTTCTGATAACTTGAAATTTAGAACATAAACAACTAAATTAAAAAACAATTACTAAAGTATGTGAATAGGCCCTTCACCAAATAAGATATATGAAAGGAAAATTTACACATGAAAAGATGCTTAATGTCTTTAGTCATTAGGGAAATTGAAATGAAGACTACAATTAATTACTACTCTATACTCACTAGAATAGATATAACTAAACAGTTTAATAACATCAATGTGAATTGTTTTTTCCCACAATTAGCATCATCACATTGTTATACAAATGCAACTAAATACAGAGGCTATCAAAAAATAATTTTGCAATCTCTTAAGCAGCTAAATATAAACCTAACTTGAAATCAGGATAATTGCCAATTTTTATTCCAAAGAAATAAGTATATATAAAACACTTATTCACAATAGCTTCATATAACTGCTGTAAGCACCAGAGATAGTCTCCTTATAAAAGTAAAAGCATTATTGTGGTTGATAGTTGTGAGACTTCAGCTACAATCAGGCCCATTGCTTTTGGGCCTGGGAAGGGTCAGCACAACCTGGTGGCAGCATGTGGAGAGGATGCTGTTAGGCTCATGGCAGCTGGGAAGGGCAGGATGCAGGGAAGGGCTCAGTCCCCAGTGTGCCTCTCAGAGGACTCCTCCGGTTACCTAAACACCCTCCCAGGAGGCCTTTCTCTGGATGCATCCACAAGCACTCAAGAGAGGCAATGTGAGAGGATAAATCCTGGAACACATGGTCCCTTGGGGGCCATTTCAAATCCAAACTGCCCAATCTCTCACTAGAAATAGGTGAAAAAATTTCAATGAATTAAAGAAATGCAAGTATATTCATAGAATGGAGTGTTAATCAGTAATGAAATGATATGAACTACCGATCTGGGAAAACCAAAAACACATTTAGCTATAAGAGGGAAGTCAGACATAAATTATAATAATTTGATGATTTTATTTATGCAGAAAACAAAGCTACAGTGACAAGAGATCACTCAATAGTTCACCAATAAGTAGACCTATAACTGCCATGCACGAGACGTGGAAGGCATAAGGCACATTTTGGGCTAATAGAAATTTCCAGTCACTGGGTTGTGATAACATGCAAATCCTTCATGACATCAAAGCCATTGTAACGTGCACAATCCCTGCAATTGTATTGGATATGAATTGTACCTTAGTACATTGATTTAAGATAACTGAATAATAAATGTTCTATCACAATTCTATCTTTGCCTCCAATACAGAGTCAAATAATTATAAAGAAGAAAAAATAACCAGCTGTGTGTTATCAGGTTCTAGATTCATCTAGTCCATGTAGTCCATAAGATCGTGGATTTTATGCTTTTTTAAACAGTATCCTCAATGGATTTACATTTTCTGTACCTAGCACTACTTCAAATGTGGAATTTGCAGGTTTGGCGAAATTTTTTCTCTGCCTTTAATGACACTCAAATGAGTAGTATGAATTAACTTGTCTAATATATCAAGACTTATAAAACACTACCAAAATATTTGATTAATTAGTAATTAATGATTCTGTCTGCAATAAAAACGGTGAGGACCAAAGATATTTTAAGCAAGTCTTTGGAAAGAGATGATAGTTGAGGTTTGTGACTCCATGCTGGACTCAAAGCTTACCAGCAACGGCAATGACATGTAAGTACGTGGTGCATTCCAGGAACGGAGAGTCCTGAAAATGTTGTGAAAATACAGTAATTCATAATAAAAATATTTAGAACTTAATATTTAAAAAAAACTATTGTTTTGTAAATACATTTAGAACAAGCATTTTCATTTTAAAAGTTTTGTGTTTGTGAGAAGGTACACAGGGCAGTTTCTAACAAATCTAGGTAAAGTCTCCTGAGATGACTGCTTTGAAAGGACACCCGTCGAAGGGGGCTTCTCCAAGAATATGTTCTGTGACCTTTTATTCTTGGTCTCTTTCTATGCAAATGTCACTTCCATCACAAGGGCATTGGTGTGTGGCTTGGTAGCCTCACAACGTAGTGGTCCTAGAACAGAGTTTGGCTTGGAATTGGTTAGAAAAGGAATAGTTGGAGAAAATTTTATGTATAATTTTGCGGTTAATTATGACTTGGCCTCCAAGCCAACACAGGTGCCTTTTGCTTATGAGGTAGTAAGCAAGAATCGTCTTAGATTAGGTGAGGTGAATTAGATTCTATTTTTCCACAGTGTGGTGAATAATTTTAGGTATCACTTTAGCTTAGTCAAAGAAAGTCCAAGCACATGGTTAGGTTGTGCTTATGAGTGTGTTTCTCAACACAAGAGACTAACATGCAAGTTGGTTGGCCGAATACATCAGGTGGTCCTCCCCAGTGTGTGTGGACACCATGCAGTCCCTTGAAGGCCAAGCCGACGACAAAGTAGAGAATGGCTAAACGGGATTTCAGGATACCTGCTTGAGCAAGGGCATGCATCTTCTACTTCCGACCTTCTGGTTCCATCTTTGCAATCTGGTGTTCTCACACAAAGGTGGACTTCCTGTGTCTCCAGGTTTATGCAGTAGAATGTGGGACATCTCAGACTCCAAACTTCTGTGGGCTTCTGTCTTTCTATCTATCTGCTTATCTATATATCTTATCTATCTATCTATCTATCTACCAACCATTTACCTATATAATATTTTCTGTCTGCCAGTTTATTAGTCGGTTTGATGAGATGAGTACATATATCTCTTTCATATCTGATGATTTGTTAGCTAAAGTTACATATTTTCTATCTCACCATTATTTTACTCTTACACACACAAGAGACAATAGCAACATAGATACAGGACAACCATACTAAATCTTAAAGTCAAACTGACATGTGACAGTATTTTAATCACTGAGTGCTGGCGGCAATCAAAGTAAAGGATTATATGTGTATCTATTGATCTATGTTCTTCGTAGCTTCTACTGCATATAACATTAAAAATACTGAGAGTTTACTAAATTATAGTTACGTTTTGTTTTCATATGTATGCATTGCTAGTTACCATATGGTAATTTTTCTTAAGAGTGCTACAAGATTTCTATACTTTTAAATGAGCTACAAACAAATTGAACAAAATCTAGACACATGAATTATGTCAAGCAAGTCTCTTTTTGGTCAGAATCAGAGTAACAAAGAAAACAAAATGCTTTTAACAACCTTAGAGGAACTTTTGATTAGAAGAGCAAAACAAAAGTGCACACACTTAGGAATATTAGTGGTTTGTTTTACAAGACCATAATTTTTTTCCCGAGCTCTTAATTAACACATCCATATCCACAACCTAGACATAAACTTGACCCTGCCATCGAGTTTTACTGGCTGAGCCCTAATTAGCATCTTTTCTCTGGGGCCATTAAGAATTTTGCATCACATATTTATGTATCAAGATCCATCTGGGATCCAAAAGAAGACAAATACCAGAAGGATACGCATGACACTGAATAAGAAATATAAGAAAAACTACACACAAAATAACACTATAAATAAAATACAAAAAAATTTAAAAAGACAAATTTCTGCCACCTTCCAACTTAAAAAGCGCCTAACTTACTAGTGAGAACCCTCCCAAGAAATGCTAGATTGCAAGAGCAAAGGGGCACAATCTTCCAGCTGTTGAAAGGAAGTAACTTGAATCTGTGGCTTTATTTCCAGCTCAGGTGAAATTTAAATCTGATAGTAGAATAAATATATAGTTACCTATACGAAAGTATTTGAAAACTTGGTAAACACTCTTATAATGAAATTGTAGAATGGACAGAATTGAGCTCAGAAGAAAATGGTATTTCACATAACATCGAGGACTTGGCCTAGCCCTCAGCCTCCTTAAGTGAGTTACGGTGAAGGATTAGCTAGAAAGAAGCAAGTGCTATGGTCTGAGAGGTCCGCGAAGGTCAGAACTGTCTGCTAGGAAAGACCAGAACTTCTAGGGAGGGCCAGGATTTGGTCCACAGATTTGGGGACTGTAGGAAGTGGAGGATATGAAAACCCACAAAAAGAGGTTGAGCAAAGGCAGCGAATTTTGCTAAGTAAGAGGGCTGCTTGATCTCCAAGGCTGACAGATTTTTTAGCTCTGCAATGGTGTCTGCAGCCCAGGTCCTCAGCTGCCTCAGCTCTGGTGCTATCTTGCCTTCTGAGCACTGTGGCTATGAGCCTTTCCAAGACTGCCAAAGGTTCCTTGGTGGTCAGCAACTTAGCCCTTACAAAGCCTCATCCCCAACAAACTACGATCTGGGATAAGACGTGAACACTTGCTTTAAATGATAACACTGCGGCAATGGAAAAAAGCAACTTGGCATATGTGATATTTCTGCTGCATTTGTACTCTTAATATTTAGCCCAAATATCTGCATTATTAACTTTTGGCTATGGCATTTAAAGACTAATTAGACAAACACATAAACAGCATTTTTGAATATTACATTGCTATAAAATATTGCCCAATACATTGGCACAGTGCATATTTTGAAATTAGCATTCACACTTCAGCTCAACCTGAGATGTATATAGAATCCAAAATAAATCTGTTATTCTGAAGGTCTTTGAAATGACTGTCAGTAATCACCGCCTATATCTCACTGTGAGATCCATTCCTCTGGTATTTGGGCTGAAGGCAGTGATTTGCCTCTATCCAATAAAACATGACACAAGTGATAGATGCTGGTCGCACGATTCTGTGCCTTCTGCTCTTGCTGTTGATGAAGTCACTGGCCCCACTAACATAAGCTGCTGTGTTGTGGACTTCTCCTTGGAGAAGCTAGCCCAGCAAAAATGTGGGCATCAGGGTCAATCGTTAGCTTCCGGGGTGCAACGTTGTCAATGTTTGTAGGCCTCCACACTAAATTACTGTGCAAGTTCATAATCAATAAAATGATTTTATTGGGAGAAGGAATCTGAGAAATTAGTAGATTGGGAGGACGTTGCCCTCAGTGCTTTGATAAAGAAGCCTCAGAGAACTGCTTCCCCTCTTAATTGCCTAAGGACTGGACAAGAAGATGCCATCCATAATCAGAAATCAAGTCCTCACCAGGCAGAATCTGCCAGTACCGAGCCGGGCGTAGTGGCTCATGCCTGTAATCCCAGCACTCGGGAGGCTGAGGCAGGAGGATCGGTGCGAGTTCGAGACCAGCCTGGGCTACAAAAGTGAGCTCAAGGCCAGCCTCAACTGTGTAGCGAGACCCTGTCTCAAAAAGACAAAAAAAAAAAAAAAAAAAAAAAGAATCTGCCAGTACCTAGACATTGAAGCTACTAGAACTAAAAGAAATTATTTTCTACTACTTGTTAATCAAGTTCATGGAAATCTGTTGCGTCATCCTGAAAGAAAAGAGATGCAGAGACTCAAAGTCAAGGAATCTGAGCCTTACATGAGGACCAGAACTGAACTACAAGCATGAGGGGTGGAAGGGTTTTCCCTGAGGTCAGTCCCCTAGGTGACTGCAGCCTCAGGTAAACAACTGCAGCCACGGGGAGACTCTAGGAAAGGACCCAGAAGAGCCACATTTGGCTCTCACGCTGAGAGCCCGTAGATCTACAACAAAAATTACAAAAGCTTGTTTTGTCACTATGATCATTAGTCCTGGTTTTGGAGATGCAGTAGGTGAAGAAATGCAAATCAGTAACATGAGCTCCTGAGACTACACTGGACATAGTGGAGGCACCGCTCAGGCTGGATACCGTCCCTTGCCGTTTCCCCTCTGGCACTGTCCCACAGCCTGCTTCTTGGCTGCCATGAACCCAGAGCTTTGCTCTCTGTTCTTTACCTCATGTGCTCCCAACGTAGTAGACAGTGGCTCACAGACTGGAAACCTGACCTATCCAAACCTTTTCTCCAGTGAGTGACAGGTGTGTGGTTTTATACTTACCTACAGGAAGGCTATATGAAGGTTCCTAGTTTTTCTTACAGTTTATTTTCAGATAAATAACAAGCCCTTTCTCTCTCTTCCTCTCTCTCCTTCTCCTCTTTGCTGTACTTAATGCAGAAACACATCCCAGGCTCCTGGACGCGGTTTAAAATCTGGGGATGTAGACTGATTCTCATTTCTTACTGTATAGATAAAATGGGAAAAAGGAAATTTCTGTTGGCCTCATCATGTCTTAAATTACAGTTTCAGTTTATTTCAAGGAGTTAAAATGATTATATAATATTGCTTTAGAGGTTTTCTCTTTAAATGTTTTTTTTTCTAGCCGGGCATGGTGGCTCATGCCTGTAATCCCAGCACTCGGGAGGCTGAGGCAGGAGGATTGGTGCGAGTTCGAGACCAGCCTGGGCTACAAAAGTGAGCTCAAGGCCAGCCTCAACTGCATAGCAAGACCCTGTCTCAAAAAGACAAAAAAAAAGGTATTTTTTTTTTTCTGTAAGCTTTTCAGTGATCTAAGTGATGAAGAAATGTTAAAACTCTTTTACAGATCTTATGTTCTACAGTTATGCTAAATAAGCTATAAAATACTTAACATTTATATTAACACATTGATAAATAAGGAAATGTAAAAACCATGTGTCTTTTCAGCATCTTTCTGTGAAAACTGACTTAGTAATGTGGTGATTTGATAAATGTAGAAATATGTGAAGAGCTTACAAGAAACATAACAAAGATATTTTGCTTAATTTTATGTGGACAAATGAAGGAAAGGTTTATTGTCTTGTAAAGCTTTTGTCAAAGACATTGAAAAGAAAAATGAAATTTTGAAGGATTCAGATAAAGTTTTCACACATCATTAAATAAACTGGCAAAAATATAGAGACACATATGTCCTGATCATTTCATAGCAAAAACATGAACACTTTTATTTTATTATTTATTTATTTATTTATTTATTTATTTATTCATTTGTATTTTAGGGAAAGGTCTACAGGGTGTTGAGGATCTCACTACTAGACTGGACTCTTACTCATCCGTGTGTTTACAGCCTCCCTAGAGCTGCGATTGCAGGCACATTCCACCATCCCCAATTTAGCATAAACACTTGGTTCTCTCAAAAATGCATATTAGGAGTCCTTGGGTGTGTCCTGGTCAATGAGAGGTTATAGCAAGAAGCTCACAACTATGTAAAGAGTGACTCAGATTCTCTGGCATATGACTGTTTCATATATCTTAAATTTTCTATTTTTAGGTGTATGTTTGTATATTTTGCCAAATACAATCCCTGACTCTCGTGAAGGACATTGTCAAGGACACAAGGAATCATCATTTCAAGGTCATTAAACCATTCTATTTGTCAGATATTTTCCAAATTATAATGTAAGAAACTGCTACAAGTCATATTTTCTTAAATAAAATCAATGCACTTAATATGGAAATATTTCATATCTACATTAAATTCAATGTTGAATTTCAATAAAATTAAGTCTAAACATAGTTAGGCATTAAAAATATATATTTTATTTTGGGAATATAATGGAGAAAGAATATATAGTCTAGATTTTCCAAAAGCATTTTTCTGTGGATATTTATGTTTATATAGCAATATACTATGTGTTTATATATATATATATATATATATATATATATATACATATATATGTATATATACATATATATGTATATATAATGTCAGTATATTAATATTGTATGTGCAATTTAGAAGGCATAAAAATAAAATACCTGTGAATTATCACCAACTCATTTTTCTGATTCCCCCCAGAAATGAAAGCTATAGAATTTAATGTTTATCCTTTCATTATTTTTCAGAGTAATTTTATACATACACACATACACACACACACACATACACACATATACGTAGTCATGAGAAAATTATTTACTTTTTTAACTTTATAAAGATATTATGACATTAGCCAGGCGTGGTGGCTCACGCCTGTAATCCCAGCACTCGGGAGGCTGAGGCAGGAGGATTGGTGCAAGTTCGAGACCAGCCTGGGCTACAAAGTGAGCTCAGGACCAGCCTCAACTGCATAGTGAGACCCTGTCTCAAAAAGACAAAAAGATATTATGACATTTTCAGTCTTCCCCTCATCATATTTCTGATGTTCATATTGTGAGAGTACTTTTTCTTTACTTCACTTTTCTGTGTATTTTCTTATATATGTACCCTAAGTTTCAAGTTTTCCTTTTTTAATGCTTAGAATGCTTCCAGTTTTGCATTTTAAATAATGTTGGTATGATAATACCTCTACCTATAAATTTTTATGTATATACATGTATTGCTTATAATTATGTGTCTATATATATATATATATATCTCAAACAATTATATAGGATATATATATACATATATATATACATATATATATACATATATGTATATATATATATATATATATCAAAGTTTTCCATTTTATGTAACTAAAAGTGAAATTTGTAGGATATCAACTTCAAATGTGTTCCCTATTACCAGAAGTGCTAATGTCAACTGTTTCCCAAGGTGGCTGTACCAATTACACTTCCAATAATCATGCTTTATGCCTCTGTATTCCAATTTGGTCAACAATATGGGTGTGGCTGTAAAATGTCCAATCATCACAGTTTCCAATTTGATGAAAATTGCTCAGGTACTGTATGTATTTATAGATTTATTTCTTATTTTTATTTCTTCTGAAATATGTTCCTTTGTAATAGTTGTCTATAGTAATACCTCATTTTTGTGCACATTTTAACACCAGTAAATTACAATAACATACACACTCTGCTTTCATATAGAACATTTACAATTAAGAGATGTTATGCCTTAAAACAAAATGTGTGTTGTTTTTTGTTTGTTTACTTCCTTTTCTGTAGCTGCGACCAAACTCAAGATCTTGCTCTAAAATATTTCTTTTTTAAAATTGTTTTTTTCTCTCAAATATAATGATATTTAGATGATACAGTCAGATTACAAAGAAAACAACCCATGTAATAGTCTACCTCCATTTTTGTGAATGATAATATTTTGAGTGTTACAACACAAAATATGTCATCTACAGTAATGGCTTGAAACTTATCAAGTTATAGCAGAATGTGAGTCTTGTGTTATCTTATGCCCGATATCAAGAAATGTTCCTATCCCTGCACTACTGTGCTTGAGCAAGTGTACACTGCTGCATAACTAGCTGAAAGCTCACACTTAAGGCAAGTCAATAAACTTCATTTTCAAATTAGTTCTGGAATGACCAGTAGTCTATAATCCACAGTGATGGCCTGTTTTGCCCTGGAGGGGAAATTACTTGGCTCCCAGAAAAGAACTGTACCCCAGAGTCAGCATCTGTTTCAGAGACTTGCTGCAAAGCTTCAAGTTTAACCTGAGACAAAGTATTAAATCAAAGTAATTCTGAGAGTGCCACTACTGAGAAGCAACACCGTCATGCACCCTAAGTAATTGCTTGGGATCTCATCGTAAAATCATGTGGGTAAATGTCTAGAAAACAATCTGCTCTGCAGCAATGTGTGCGCAGGCATTTGTCTCTTTAAGATGTGATTTACAGCCTTCAGTAAACTTTAGATTGCTGATTTAGTCCTCAGAACAGCCCAGGTAATAATTGAGTTAGGCCATTAACAAGACACGCCATCAGTCATCTAGACCTCGGGTGTATCCCAGGCTTGGTAGGATCTAGCTGCAGCGTGGGGAGTCCCTCTCTGCACTCCTAGAGCTAGGCAGGTGCTCGTGACTCAGAGCGCTGGCCTCCCCCACGAAGCGCATTCATGCAACACATCCATATTCACAGTGTACATCAATTCCCCTTGCAGAACTAACTCTCTCTGTTTTCTCAGCAATAAAAATCCTGTTAAGAAGCTACTTTCTTCTTGGGAGGCATTGCTTTTCAACACAAAGTTAGGAATTTCACCCTGGAGACAACTGTCTTGCAGATATCATGATGAGAAATAAAGTAGCTCCTTCCACAGAAAACTTTATGATAGGCTAGTGGCCCTGTCATTAGTGAGCTCTACCCTGGAGCTGGCTTATGTCACTTAATCCAGAAATTTCAAACTTGGAGATAGGACTAATTATCAGGATAGCATCATTTCTGTGTGGAAAGCAGCTTTTCCTTTTTTTTTTTTTTTTTTTTTTCTACTCATTGACTGATAAATAAGACCTCTCTTGTTTTCTTTTTTTGTTTGTTTTCTGTGATAATAGTTACAGTTCAGTTATAAAAAAAACATTGTTGAGGGCTGGGGAGATAGCTCAGTAGCATAAGTACATGTCAGGCAAGGCCAGGATCCTGAGTTCAGTTGCCCAGTACCACTGAGAGAGAAAGAGAGAGAGAGAGAGAGAGAGAGAGAGAGAGAGACAGAGAGAGAGAGAGAGAGAGAGATGTTATTACCAGATTTTGTCATGAATTGTGCTGATAAAATACATTAACTGCTAGACAACAAGTCCTTAAAGTACTATTTTTTTACTTAAATATATTCCTTTTCAAACTTAGACTTTCAAGTCACTGCTCTAGAGATGCATGGAGGTCATTTTGAAGGAAAGTGATTATATTTTTATGCCTCAGTTATTTGAAATAATTGGATTAACTGTAGTTTACTCACAGCTAGCCACTCTTTGGATGTATTGGGTCAAAGAGTAGGAAAGTAAGAGTGATGCTATCATTTTAATCTTCTACCAAATTAAGATAATAAGCAACATTAAAGAGAAAAGCTGATGGTGTTTGGAAAGCCATTTCCCCATGAAGGATCTCTGTGGAACCAGGACTGACAGTGCGTGGGAAGGACTGCTGGTACCAACAGGATGTTTTGAAAGGTTACCCAGCCATCACTTCAAAAGAACAAAGGTAATGACACAGATGGCCTATTTTTTATCTACCTTGTTCTGATTAGATACCTTCACCACTCTAAAACAAAATAGCGGAAACTGATAGGTTCTGGCCCTAGCATGAATTGCCCAATCATTATGGTGGTCATCCAATACAGATGAAGACCTTAAAACAAGTTGATGTTCCCAGAGACCACCTCCCCACTTGTTCTTTAACCCAACCCAAGGTACAATTTCCTTTTTCCTTTCTTGCCTCCTCAGGGAAGACTCCAGCCAACTCCTCAGGTATATCTAAACATCCCCCTCAAATTCCAGCCCTAGAAAAAAATCCATAAAGGTCCCAATTTTCTTTGTCTCCAGCCAGAGGATCCACCTAATCTGTCTGCTCCCGATCCTCTCCATGTCTTTGGAGTTAATAAAGACTTCTTTTCTCTTTTTTAATGCTTTACTGCACCTCGAAAAAACAGTAACTTTTAAAAAGAAATCACTCATTTTTTTTTTTTTTTTTTTACATACTGGATTTGTTTCTGGTATTATACAGCCTAAAGTGAAATAAACACCTTTAAACAGGTTAATAGCACCTAGTAAAATTACAGTCTCATGAAAGAAACCAGTATTATTGGAAGATATTAGGATACTGTGAAGTAAATACATAGTTTGTTTTCAAATAATACATAAAGTCTAGATCACAGTGTTTTTCCAAACTACTAAAATTCATTCTCTTACCAACTGACCAATTATACTTTTATGACAAATTTATTCAATTGCAAGTGTTTTAAGTGAATTAATATACTTGCTTTATAAGAGAATTCACTTTTACACAGGAGAATGTAGAATAAATAAAAGATAATTTCTTTCTGGAACCAATATGTAAGCGTTAATATGAAAGAAGGCTAATAACTATACAATAAAATAAAGACAAAACTGAAAGAGGTCTTCTAAACCTTCTGCCACGTACGCTTAACAGAAAATACTTCAAATATTAACCAGTCTTCTCTTTTACCTAAACAAATCTTTTTAAAGATGTACATTTTTGTCAATGGAATGTATTACATTTAAAGTTGGAATGCATGCTTTAATAAAAATATGTGCTTAGTTATATAACATGACATACTTAACATATTTTCTAAAATTTGTAAAATATATAATGTATACACTTTACAATAATGTATAAAATAAATTTTAAACTGAAAAGATATGTCATTATTTTTTTATTAAATAGACAAGAGCAAGTTGAGTTCGACTGATAACTCACTTCGCTTCTGGCCCTGTTGCCCATTTAGCAACAGTCAGTCATTCTCACGCACACATCTGTAAATGGCCAGGCTATTCCTTCTCTGAAGAGTTTTACGGTGTGTATCCAGCTGAGAAATTCCTACCTCCCCTGAATCACTAGTCTCCAACAAGCTGGATACTCAGGGCTGTATACACATACAATGAGTCAGTGTGAATACCCTAGTAATGACTGTATGTTGGCATGTTATAATTGAGAAGTCAGGGAAAGTAGGTATCTTGGTTACATTGTACTCATTGCTGAGACAAATACCCAACAGTGAAAATGAAGGAAGGAAAGGTTTCTTTAGCTCACAGTTACTGGAGGTTTCAGTCCACACTCGGCTGGCTCCAAGGCAGAGAGGCACATGGCAGAGAGCAGCAGTTCATGGCGGCTGAACAGCAACAATCGCGACAGAGGCAATCGATCAACCAGGGCAGCAGACAGCAACAGCGCTAGTCTGTCTCTCTGTCTCTCTTCATATTACATTGAGGCTCTCCACCTCAGCCTATCTGCCTCAGGCTACACCCATAATCCCAGAAGTACTTAAAACACATAGTCTCAGGGATCATGGATCAAGTTTCAAACTCTAGATCAGTACTAAAACACATAATCCCAGTGACTCATGAGTCAAGTCTCAATCTATAGAAGTCCCCGCCCAATGACTGCATGAGGCTTTGGAGGGACAACTAGACATAAACCATAACAGCAGGGAAACTAGGAAAATAATTTAATATCTTATTGAGCCTCTGTGGTAGGCTACCAGTTGCAGCCTAAAGAAACAATGGGCAACTGGATGAGTACAGCCTCAGAGGTCTCACTGAGTTTACTCTTGCTCTAAGTGAGCCCAGGTCACCAACACATCTCACATGTATTGAGGGCTATGAACAGGCTAAGGAAGGTGCACAACTGATTTGGTAGAAATAAGCTGTTACTGATGTCCCCTTCCTGCAGTCGCCAAACTGCAAGCTATCATAGCACTAGATATTAACTTCTCAGGTAAAGGAACATAGAAGAGCCAGGGCTCTGCCTCTAGAATCTGTTACCCTGTCTCCAGCTTGCCCACATTACCAAGGGCCAGTTTCCTTAGGCGTTCCTCTCTGGTCCTTGCTCCCTCAGGACAGGAAACTTCGGACTCATATCGTTATAATGCTCTACTTCCAAGCTTGTCTCAGCAGTAGGTAGTTGCATGACTGACTGAGGATGCCAGATCAGGAATATCTATAAAAACAAGAAAGGAATACAGTCCCCGGTGAACAAAAACAGACTCATTTATGTCCAGTAGTTTTTCTGTAACCTTCACATTATATATTTTCAAATGATCTTGCATCTATCACCACAAAATTTGCAAAACTCATCTTTTTAAAGAAGTAAGCCTAAGCTACAGACAGATAAAATATTTTATTACTTTATATTTTAAAATTTATTATATTTATATAAACCACATCTTGCCTATTCAAGATGCATCATTTCAACTTTGATTTTTTTTGCCATATCATTTAGTTTCATTTCTTAAAAAAGAGAATTTATCTCTGTGGTTCTACAAATTGCCTACTAGTTTCTACAAAATGGAGTAAAATTATAAAAACTATGTAATGACCAATTTAGGCCTTCAAGCCACAGTCCTGAAAATTGACTTTCTAAGTATGTGGACAGATTTTTGTTGCTGTTGTTTTAATATATTTGGTACAAGGTCTCACTACACAGCTTGCACTTGTAGTGGTCCTCCTCTGTTTTCAGCCTTCCCAGGGCTGGGATTACAAGTGCGTGCCACCATGGCTGGGCTCGGTGGCCAGCTCAGCACGCCCAGGGACAGGACCAGCACAGCTTGTGTGCTGGGAATCAAACACTGGTCACTGCACTCACCTAAACAGTGCTTAGTCTGCTGAGATATGCTGGCATCTTGTGTATGAACAGGTTACCGGGAAATCAGTATTCTGTTATTACTACTCTTACGAATATTACCATTTGTAAATTATTTAGAAAGATTTGTGAGGGCCAGGGAGATAGCTCCGTGGCACAAGTGCCTGCGTGGCAAGTGCAAGGTTGTGAGTTTAAACCCTGGTTCTGCCAAAAAAAAAAAAAAAAAAAAAGAAAGATTTGTGAGAATATCAACTATAATTAAATGAAATAGAAGCTCATTATATTTCAAGATGTATAAATAAAAAGAAATTTTATAAACCTTAACTATTATTAAGGAGTAAAGTTATTTACAGTAATTAAATTTATAGTAATTGCAATATGAGCTTTATACAGCTTTATAAAAGATGTATTTTCTTAACCTAAATCTTAATTAATTAAAAAATGAGACATTTTTATATATGTGAACATAGAGATAGAATCAGAAATGATCTAGTGATTGAAAGTTTGAATTATAACTAAATATTTTGCCAGAAAAAAATTGACAAACAATTACAATGAACCAACAAAATAATTATATATCTAATATATTGAGAAGTTGGAAAATATCATAAATTAAATCATTTACCTATGTATCCATTCACTCCTCTCTGGAAATTTACCTCTCTATTTATAGCCACTGACATTTAGACTCAAAGAATAATGTAGTGGGGATGTTTTACTTTTTGCTGGTTTATACTCTCATGAGGGATTTGGTATTATATTTTAATTTCAGAAACAGCACAGCCTGGTTGTTTTAATTTAAGTATATTTTCTTGTCAGAAATATATAAATGTAAGTTCATGCTTTGTAAAACTGAAAAATCTCACTTATTTCTGCAGGTTTTGGTTGTTACTAAGATGCCATCAGTTCATTATATTTAAAACATAAGTTATGTTTTATTTATTGCTGCTGAAATTTATTTTTTAAAAAAGAATGATTTCAGTTTTTGGAACCATCAAACAAAAACTATGAGATGAGTTAAAGAAAAAAATCTTCAAGTTGATGATTCATATACCTCTTTACAAAACAAGGCATCTATTTTTAGATGCCAAAGGCATGCTTTCATGATTAAGGTTAATGACATAGCTTATTGCTATTCAAAACTCTCACTGAAAAACAATTTCAGGAGCAAAGTACCAGAGGGACGCAGCTACCCATGTTTAATAGATGGTCACAATGGAAACTTGCAGACTGCTGTGTGCTGGTCTTAGAGGAATTTGGGACTAAATTAACAGAGCCAAGAAGAGCTTCAATTTTTTACACAGTGAAAACATAAATGATTTCAGAAGGTAAGAAAAAGAAAAAAAAAATAAAAATCTGAACAAATAAGACATAAAGTGAAAAAGCAGTCGGATATTACCTTGCTTTCTATTCAAAAAATTTCAGGCTCTGGGAGAACAGCTTAGAATACCATTTGTGATGATGCATCTCTGGTAACAACCATGCAGTCTACCTTTTCAGAAAAGTAACTGACATCTACTTATCCAGGAAAAAAAAAGACCCACTGTTGTGCTTACAAAAGGATTTTGGTCTACAGATGCGGGCGTGCTGGTGTATCATAAGAGGGTTTGATGTGTATATTTTCTCAGGTTAAAATTTTCTTAGTGCATGATACACAAGGATTAAAATAAAAATCAGAGACAATTCAGTCTTTGACTTACTAATTCTCAAAAAAATTGCTCAGGCTAAAAGGGTGTTTTAAACAGGCTGACTCTAGACCCCCCAAAACAGAAATGTACTTATCCCATTGCTTTTCCACTTGTCAAATACAAGAGTCAAACTGTGGCAAGGAGAGAAGGATATTTATCTCATATGTCTAGAAAATTTAATTGGTTGAAGGTGAAGTGAGCCCTAGGACTCCATCCTCCATTTGGGAAAAAAGTCAGTCTTGGTGTAAATTTTGGTGATATCACTTGATACCATGAGCTTCCTTCCATGTTTTACCAGTAAGAGTCTGTTAGTGTTTTGCTTGAAAACTTTCAGTGATAATTCACTTGCAAGCACTTCTTTACCTGTCTGTTAGCCTCAATACTTGCATTTCTTCCTAGTTTTTAGCCATGTGGCAATTTTTTAATGTTTTGCATTTAGAATATTAGGGCTCATATTCTTTGATTTTCTCTCCTGCCAACTCCTTTTTTATTTCATTTTCTTGTTTCAGAACTTTTGTTTGTTTATTTACTTTTATGGCTGGCTCAGCCTGCCCTGAGGGCAGGGCTGGTGCAGCATGTGGTGCACCACGGTCCCTGCAACCGCCTAAGCTTTCCTAAGCAGGCGCTTTAGACCACTGAGCCATCCTGCCGGGCCCCTCCTGCCAACTGTTGAAGTAATTTAACTGACTAAAACTTTAGCAACTAAACATCTCAACTTAAACAATCACTGCCAGCTAAGTGTGGTGGCGCACACCTGTAATTTCAGCACTCAGAAGGCTAAGGCAGGTAGGTTGTGAGTTGTGAGTGGCAGACTAGCCTGGGGTACAAAGTGAACTCAAGGACAGCTTGAACTGCACAGTGAGGCCCTGTCTCAACAAAACAAAACAAAACATCTCTTTCTGTCTCAGAAATGTCAAATGCAATGCTTGTCTCATTTCATGGTCCAAGACAACTGATCCAGCTCATCACTACAATTTTCAAACATGTCCAGCCAGCCAGCAAGAAATAATGGAAAGCCTACCTAATAAAAAGGGGCGTGCTAGTCGTCTATTAAAGTGCTGCCATTTCCTACACTGCGCAGTCCACAGACCAGGAGTGACTCGCATTGTTGTAAACTAAAGCAGGAGATGCTGTATTCAAACTTTCAGGGCCAACGAAAGAGAAAATACAAAGCAATGGTTGGGACCGGGACGCCTTACCATAATAATTTGTTTGGACACTGGAACTCAGTGACAATCATTTTAAGGAAAATATTTAATATCTCATTTGATATATTTAAGTTTACCTGTAACTGAAAATGTCTAATTTTCAAACCCAGTGTAGAAATGGAAACATGACTTCATTATACAGTAAATGTAATACAAAGGTAAATATTGGGATTCACCATCAATTTTTAACATCTGAAAGGACATTGTTGCAAGAATTATATCATAACTAAAAAATGTTTAAATTAGTGAAATGGATAATAAATCAAATTGTATCAATTGTATTATCAATATGTTGCACATTTTCCCTCATAATTTTTGTCTGTACATAACTTCCTGTTCTTTGAAAATTTCTTGGTTGCTACTATTCATTGTTCTAAAGGCCTTTCAAAATACCTGGACACTTACGGTCTACGGAGACTTTTGTATCTGGCAAGCTCAGATTTGTTTGCAAGTCACTGCTACTACATGGCTATTCTCAATATTTTAACCAATGCCCTAAAATTTCAATTTACCTGGTGTACATTCCTTTGTTTAGCCGTTGAAATTGCAATAGGATAAAAAAGTAACAGTTGATTTTGGCCATTTATTCCACTTTTACAGACAAATTATTTTGATTTTATGAATCTGATTAATTGTTGTTTCAATTATTCAGAGAGGTAAAACAAGCAAACAAGCATATGTCAACTTCCTAGATATAAGCCACTTGAGTTTGTGCACATTAAATCTGAAATCTAAAGCTAGAGCCAATTGTGGAAAATTTCAATAATATGAAAGTGAGAAAAAAATTAAAATATAATTCAAAGCTTTTGTCAGTGTCAGCCACCTGGATGAGTCACGGCCATTGCTTGACCAGTTTGCTCTCTGTGAGAGTCTGAGAGTTTTCTCTTTAGGTGATTCTCCTTAGGCCCACTAAACATCATCGATTCCATTGCTCTGTGGCCCCATAATCTCTTTGAACAGAAAATTTGGTACACCACTGAGTTATAGGATGTTACATTGCAGGTTCTCTTAGGTCCTGAGTCCTCATTGAACTTGAAAGGCTAGGGAAAAATACTGACTATCTTTATACCCTTTCTTTTTTTGTAATTTTTTGGTATGCAAACTTAAGTTGTTAACCCTCCAGAAGAGAAGCTTAGTGATATTACTCCCTATGACAGACACTTGAGCTTAATATCACTATCTTTCTGAATATCAAACGCCCCAAACATAACATGGAACAAGTATTTTCCATCAATCATGGATATTCTAAACTTTAAGTTCCTATAGAATGTGAAAAAGATAATTATGCATTTTTACACAGAAATTTAGGAATTTAACCATATACAAAATTGTAGCACAATAATCCAATGACATTTTTTCTTGTCTCTTATTCTCTTTTATTACTTTTTTTAAAGTAACATTTACTTGAGAAAGAGTATAGCAATAATTTATAGGACATGAGAAGCAGTACACATTTAGAAGACACAGTTTCAGGGTAAATCCTGAGGAGATTTGACTGACTTTGTCAGATAAATAAGTTATGTTTTTAGTTATATAGGTCTTGCTTTACCTAGGTCTTAACCATCCAGAAGAAAAGTCTAACCATGAAGTACAAAATGTAAAGCCATATTAATATACTGAGCTGTGAAGTTTCAGGTCAATAGCTCCTGATATTGCCAGTGCTGCTGATAACCCACTACTAATATCGACCATTGGACCTTACATACAGCTACTTTCTTTTAGTTCTGTGAAAAGAAAAATTTGTACTAATAGTGTTTAGACAAGATAGCATATCTGCATCTTGTACTCTAAACAACTACTATGAAGACAACTGTCCAGCTAAACTCTTGTGAAGCTGTCTCATTGCTATTTCTTTCTCATTAAAGTTAATTAAAAAAATGACATTCTTGGGGCCTGGAAGGATGGCTCAGTGGTCTAAAGCGCCTGCTTAGGAAAGCTTAGGCGGCTGCAGGGACCGTGGTTCGATCCCCGGCACCACATGCTGCGCCAGCCCTGCTGAGCCAGCCATAAAAATAAATAAACAAAAGTTCTGAAACAAGAAAAAAAAAAAAAAAAAAAGAATTATAAAAAAAAATGACACTCTTATTGAAATATTTAGCATGTAAAAAAAGCAGGTTTTCAGTTTTTGTTTTAAACAGCTTCATACAGAAGCTGACACAAACAAGTTGAGTTGCAGGCCTTGTATGCTGTATCTTCTTATATAAACCTATTGTCAGAATATTAGTAAATACAATGTTTGAAATAAAAATAAAAATAAAAAAAGATCAAATGTAAAAAAAACAGGGTGAATTTAATAGGGAAGTTAAATAAATAAAAAAATGCATAATTCAAAACTGTGTAGCCTGTAAACACTATTGTGAATGCAGCTTCGTTTCATTCTATTTGTCAAAACATGCAAGTCTCAGTCCCTTTCTCATCTTTGGGTCAGAACGTGCACAGCCAAAACTTTCAGGAGGAGGTGCTTACTTTGGTCAAAGGAAGTACTTTGCTCTCAAGTCAAAATGGTATCCTGAAAAAGAAAGGTAGAAGGAAAGGCACTCCGTGCCTGGCCACAATGAGACGGAGAAAGCAGGGGTGAGGCCAGAACAAGAACAGGCCATGCCGGTCAGGACCCGCAGAAACACACCTCCAACCCAGCCAGCTCCTCACCGTGCACCCAGCTCCCAAGCTGGCCAATGGCTGAGGTCACTGCAGAGGACCCTGCCCCATAATGCAATTGCCTTACCCATGTGAGAACTTGGGGAGCTGTTTTTGACTAAATCATGGTGGTGTATTGATTGCACTTTAAATATTTAATTCTATTAATTGCTATATCCAGAAGATTTCATAGAAAAAGATCTCTATTGTACCTTGGTTTCCAATTTCCTTCCTGACAAGGTTTTGAAGCTGCTGGATACTACTTTTATGTATTTTTTGGTGTTTGTTAATGTTAGTTTTTACAGCAAATGTAAACAAAGATAGAAAAGCTGAGAAAAGTATTTTTTCTTTTTAGAATTTGACTGTCAGTCAGAAACTGCTAAAAGAAACTTAAGTATATCCATATAGTAAGGATGCCTACACAAATAGTCTTCTCTATAACCAAGTGATGGACATTGTAATTCCTTGTTGTGAGAGAAAACTGTTCTCTAACAAATAATGTAATTAAAAAAATAACCTGAGCAGTTTGGGTCCAGAAGTTATGTTAAACATCGCAGTTCTGAATTTTTCCTTGATGGAATGTTCGTATAGCTTCTAAATTTATCTTACTTTTAGTCCTGGTAGCATCAATGTGGGTATTGTTAACTATGATTTCTCACACCAATACTATTGCAACTGTTTATGTGCCTTCTACATAAACTATGAGATGCTTTATGTGCAATATTGCATACAAAGATTTCCCAACAATTCTATCATCTCATTTCATTGCACAATAAATAAAATAAGAGTGTTAGTAATTTCCTTTGTTTCAGTTCAGTATAGCACTAGTAAGTCACACTGGGCTCCGGTTTCATGCCAAGGAGTGGCCACTTCTCTTTGAGTCTCACTCACTTGCACAGCTAATTCCTGGGGTCTGAACATTTGAGCTCCTCCAAATTCCATTTGCTGGAACCTGAACGCAAATGAATGGTATAACGGTGTTAAGTGGTGAAGTGTTTCAGAGGTGATTAGATTTGAGAACAGAGTCCTATGAAGGAATTGTGCCATGGCGAAAGAATCCAGAGAACTCCCTATTGGTGCCCCATGTAGGAACCCAAGGAGAAGAGGTCGTGTTTGAAACTGAAAGTCCCCACCAGACTCAGAATTAACTGTGAGCATGGTATTCCCTTCCTTCAGGAACCCTGTTTTGTGGTACATAAACTACCCAGTTTCACGTCTGTTTCTGATGAGCTAAAACTGTTAAATTCCCCAATAAATGTGTTTCTGTTTCTCTGAGGCCTCTCACTCCTCCACAAATGTTAAGTGACCACTGTATTGGTTCTTCCACATGACCTAGCTAAAGAAGCCACCAGTAAGTCCACCACAGATATGATTATGAGGTAGCTATGGGTGTTCCCATTTGCCTCTCACTACATTTACTTTAAAAAGCTTTCTTCTGTGCAGGTTATGTTGTTATATGTTTTATTTTCTTTAGCATGTATGCTCATTAAAGGACTTAAAATAACTTATGCTACCCTAGATAAAGCAGGAAAAATTACTAATAACAATAGTATGAAGCATGGTTTAGAAAATAACAAGTGTGATCACTTTTAATTTGGCATCCTAAACCATAGAAGCAAAATCTAAAGCTACATAACAGAGCCAATCATTTGTTCGGGAACCTCTATATAAAGTAATTCTCTTTGGCAGAATGGTTTCCCTATCTAGTGGCGAAATTTAAGAAAACAGATGTTATGAGTTATGATTGAGGTAAGTGAATAGAAATAAAGAAGACACAGGCTAGGGACAAAGAATGATAGCACAAGCTTTGGGAAACTAGAGAAGAAGACAGAAGAGAGAGAAGGAAGGAGTAAGCAAGGTCTTATCAAAATTGATCTGAAATTTTATTTTATTTTATTTTGTATTTTTATTTTTATGGCTGGCTCAGCCTGCCCTGGGGGTGGTGCTGGTGCAGCACGTGGTGTCAGTGATGGAACCACGGTCCCTGTGGTTGCCTAAGCTTTCCTCAGCAGGCGCTTTAGACCACTGAACCATCTCGCTGGTGATCATAAAATTTAGATAGCCTATTCATTCATGAAAACATGATGAAGTCGAAAGAGGTAAAGTAAGGAAATGGAAAATGAAGATGAACAGATTAGAAAAAAAAAAGTATAGGTAAAACCTTCTTTTTTTTAACAAAAAGGAAAAAAAAAAAAAAAAAAAGAAACAAGCCAGGAAAGAAAGAAGAAAAATTAAAGTTTTTTTGTTGTTGTTGTTTTTTTTTTAATTAAATTCCTCTGGTGTCTATTGAGAGCCCAAAAGTTCTAGCTATCATTGCCAAGCTGGAGTAAAATTTGTGGTAGATTTGACACTGATCTGGACCTCTAAGTGTAGGGACCTGGGGCCACATGCTTCAGTCAGTACCCTCCCTGTGTCCCTCAGCGGTCTCCCACCCATTGTCCTGTGTCTCTCAGTCTCTCTTTCTCTTGTTCCTATTCCCTGCTCAGCACTCTGCGTCTCCTCCCACTGTCGTGTCTCTGTCCTCTCAGGTCATTTGCTGCAGGGTGGATGCTGTGCTTCTGCACAGAAACAGTTAAGGAGGAGTCCATACAAGAGCATTAAGTGTCCTGCCCGTGACTCCGTGAATGAAAATCTGAGCTCCAAGCTGGGCATGGTGGCTCACACCTATAATCCCAGCACTTGGGAGGCTGAGGCCGGAGGATCGGTGCGAGTTCGAGACCAGCCTCAACTGCATAGCGAGACCCTGTCTCAAAAAGACAACAACAACAAAAAAATAAATAAAATAAAAAATTCTGAGGTCCATTCAAACCTTTGGGTGACTGTAATCCAAGACATTCTGACTGCAAAAATGAAAGAATCTGAGTTAGGAATGACCAGGGAAGTTACTTCTAAAATTCTGATGCAAACAAGTTTTGAAATTTTAAAGATTTGTTTGCCCAAGCTTCTACATCTCATGCTATTTTTGACACAGTAATAGAAAACTAATATAAACAAATGCACAATTCAAGATTTCATGATCATTTTGTGGAGGGGTAGAATAGGAAAGGAGTGGTTCTCAGTGTAGTTGAGATATGAACTTGAGTTTGCAAGGGGCTGAAACATTACTGAGATGATTGGAGTGAGGCAGGCTTTTCACAGGATATTTCTAAAAGTACTACCATATAATTTGTCATGATAAGAGTTTTGTACCTTAGAAAAATTGAATTTGAAAATGAATTGATTATATATATGTATAATGGTACCAGGGATCTAACTCTGGACCTTGTGCTTGAAAGGCAAGCACTTATTCCACTAAGCTATGTGCCAAGCCTCTAAACTAATTCTCTGATCAGTGTTTAAATCTGTCTTTTAGACATTGAGGGAAGAAAGAAACCATTATGAAAAAAAGCAAGAAAACTATTGGGAGAGATTGTTATCATCAGTTTTGTAAGTGGAAATTGCCAAATTAGAAAGCATTATACTCCAGTGTATTACTAACATGCAAAAGAAAAAGGATTAATAGAATTTTAGAAATAGAAAGCAGTCATCTCTGTTTAAATAGGTATTAAAGAAGTATTGTCCATATGGGAAAAGCAATTTTCATAGCTATAGTCTTGAAGATCAATCATAATACCTTAAAAGGAAAAGCAAAAAATAAAATAAAATATATTATTTTATTATATATAGGAGAATTTGATTCCTATTATAACCATGTTGCCCATCATAGATCTTAAGTTAAATAATCCCGAAGGATAATATTTCCTTGAGACATTGAGAATAACTGGACAATATCAATCTACTTATATAATATTCTAATATTTAACCAGGTGTGGTGGCTCACGCCTGTAATCCCAGCACTTGGGAGGCTGAGGCAGGAGGATTGGTGCGAGTTCGAGACCAGCCTGGGCTACAAAAGTGAGCGCAGGACCAGCCTCAACTGCATAGCGAGACCCTGTCTCAAAAAGACAAAAAAAAAAAAAAAAAAAAAAAAATTCTAATATTTAACTGGGCACATCCACATAAGAAGCACTTTATAAAATTGATATTAAAAGCAGTTTACAATGTAAACTCACAAAATGGACAGCAGCAATTGCGTATGCATAATTAATTTAATTTTATGTAATAATTCTTTCTAACAGCTCTCCATTCATAACAGAGAAATCAAATTTTATTTTATAAAAGATACATAAAACACAAGCATCTGACTGTATATTATTAAATTTTGACTATTCCAACTTATATAAAATCAAATTCAGTATGAGTATGTTTTGTTACATTTTGGCTGTCACAAATATGTGAGTGTACCTATGAAAGGATCTGTTTATCTTTTACTCAGAGGTTGCTTCCTACTCTGCTCCTAATTTCAAAAAACACAAAGCTTTAAATATTTATTCAGTTCAATTTTGCACATTATGTGTCAAACCTTGAGGATAAAATGGCAAATTAAACATGATGAAATTTGCTGCTCACGTAGACCAAGTTTTTTACTTACAGAATCAGACCAGAGAATGCATGCAGGTACCCAGGTGATCCGCCACGAGAGAAGTCGAGCTCCGCGTCTGATACATATTTCACAGCATTCTTATGAAAGAGAGGACATGAAGCTGCATCCGGGACTCAAAGAAGGAAATAAGCTGACACTGACAGACACGCGGGAGCGTGAGAGCTCAAGGAGCCCAGCTCCGGTGTATGGAGAGTGAGACGCGCGGGAGGAGGACGAGGACAGCGGGGCAGTCTAATCACACCAGGCGGAATCAGCCTGCTTGACTAGCAGCCAGCGAGAGTGCGATGAGACAGGAAGATGCGAAAAGCTTAGAGCGCACGTGAGAGAAAGTGGATAAAGCGTTTACTAGAGCCCTGCGGTGACGTGGGCGGTTTAGGCTTCATGTTGTACCGCGTTAAATGTCTGGAGAAAGGTAACGCAATGCGAAAAAGGTATAAAGAATCATTTAACTCCAAATGGAGGACAACGGATAGTTGAATTACAGTACTTACTGCGGCAATGAAAGACCAAAAAATCAAACAAAAAAATTAATTCAAGAGACAGTTTTAAAAAGCAATGGCGGTATCAATGATTTTAGAACCAGAGGTAGAGAAAGCATCAAGCCTTACGCTCTAGGTTTGTGAATGCAGCTTCTAGATGTCTCATGGCCAATGTAATTAAAGTAGGATAATACAATAATATTGGTTAATCATGGGAATTGGTAAAACTGCTAAGGATAATTCTTAGGATTTAAAATATTATCACATATATGGAGGGTTTTTCATATGAATACGCTGTTAGTACTATATCTGTGTGTAACATCTTTCTTTCAATTTCAATTGTTTCTTTTATCGATGATTTCTCAATTTCTCCAATTTGGTAAGACACTGCTAACGGCACATGTTTTCTGTCACAGCTGATAATCTTGTAGAATCGCTCTAGCGTGCCACACATTCTCAGAATACACTGGGCAGAGCAGCCCCAGGAAGGAAACCAGCAAAATAAGGGCTTTTACTTTGGTGCTTATTCTTTTTTTAATTACATTTATCTGTCTGTCTGTCTGTCTGTCTATTTGGCACAGGGTCTCGCTACACAGCTCAAACTCATAGTGATCCTCCTGTATTCAGCCTTCCCAGCACTGGGACTGTAGGCATACATCACAAGTGGTCTCAGTGGCCGTCTCAGGGCCCAGGTCCAGCATGGTATGTGGTGCCAAGTGAGTCCTTACACTTGCCAGGCAGGTGCTTAGACCATGGAACTATCTCCCAGTACTTTATTTTCTTTTTTATTTTTATTTATGTATTTATTTATTTTTCTCCCATTCCTTTCTAACTACTCTTACGTTAAACTTCCTATGCATAGTCATGTGCAGTGTGCTCCACACTGATTCATGTCTTTTCCCTATGAAGAGCACTGTCCTGGGCTTTCCTTGCAGAGAGAGAGCCGATGAGAGCGCCTTCTAGTACTTGGGGAGACACAGGTGCCAGGAAGCCACTTTGCTCATCAGCAGCCAACTTTGATTCCCATCCATTCCCCTGATAAATGTGTTTTCTTGGCACTCTATTAGCCCCAGATGTTTCTAATTAATTTGCATAAATTTGTCACCTTTCTGCACACTTTAGTCTGGTCATGCATACAGTACAACCCTGGAGCTCATCAGTATTGTCAGCAAATTGCAAACTACGTGAAGAGTTGGTGAAACACACAGGGTTTTTAATGAAATATGGCTAATGTGTGTTAAGCATTAGGCAACTAACTTAGTCTGTTATAGACTATTCTCACTATGGCATCCAATAGAAATGTTTGTGTTGCTTGCATTCTTCATTTTAATTACTATTTATAGACATAAGTAGAGAATTGATCAGATAAAATAAATGTATAATTAAAAATATCAAATAAAAGTATTATAATACATCCTCATCCACTCTAATCAGCTTTTTGCATCATGTATAGGCTCTTCTCCAAAGTCAATATTCCATAAAGAATAAATTCTGTCGGGCCAGAAGTATAGCTCAGTGGACTAAACACTTTGCCAGGTAAGCACAGGGGCCAGGGTTCAATTCCTGGCTCCTCAAGCCATGTCATCCCTGCTCCCAGCTGCGCTGAGGCAGCAAGGGAGTCCAGGCATGGTGGTGCATACTTGTAATCCCAGCAACAAGGAGTTCAAAGAGAATATTTTTTTTTTTTTTTACTAAAATGGATTAGAAAATTTATCAGGTCTATGCCCTGTGCTCTGTATAACTACCATGAGGACAACAATGTGCATTGCATCAATGCATATTGATTGAATTGTGAATGTACTACTAACGTGTTTTGAAACTGTTGTATTGTTATTTCTTATTAAAAGTAATAAAAAAATTAAAAAAAGAAACAGCAGAAACCTGGGAGAAAATTCAAGAACTTTAGAATTTAGGATATCATTTCTTGATAAGTAAATATAATTCTTTCCTGTCGCTACTTAAGTCTCAAAGTATGATGTAGCCCCAGTGATATGTATGAGACTAATTAAAGACTGATAAGCTTTTTAAAAGAAAGAAAACTTAAAAACAAAACAAAAGAATAAATGCTTTGAATTGATGCAGTAAATCAGTATAGCAAAGACAGTGAAATTAAAGACACTCACAAAAGAAAACTTCTATAACTGCTTCAGACAATGACCAAAAATGTGGGCTAAGGAGTTCACACTAACAGTCATATATTGAGGAAGATCTATAACACTGTGCTTTTTTCTGTAACAAATTCTGTAACAAATTTTTTTTACTGACTTTTTAAATCATCACAATGCATATATTATGAAAGAATGTAATAACAGTTTTTATTATGCAAATATTTGCACTCTAATTCAAATCAATACCTACAACTGTAAAGTATGGCAAAGTCATCTTGTTTTAACAACTGATCATGTCTGTGTATTCTACTAGTGTGACACATAGTATTTTCTTTTTTCTGACTTTTGTCCACTTTTCTCCTGCATGTTTGGGTCAAAAATATCTATTAGTAGTGTGTACTACCACTCACATTGTGTCTTGGGATTTCGTGGCCTTGTCTGGTTTTCAGCCACTTTGAGATCATTCTTATTATTTCTCATGTTTGAGCCCCCTTTAATTTATTCTCACTTTTTTACTTTTGTCTACTCTTCGGGCATAATCTTTCCATGTATCTCTCATTAATTAAATTATTCACTTACTGGAGCTCATGATTATTTTCTCATAAAAGAGAACCTTGATCCAAATATCCACCTTATGCCATGAAAATGTCTTGCATGCAGCCTATAGCCCCTGGAAATCAGCAGCTGTCTTGGGTCACCATTTCTTTTAGTGAAGTTCTGTTTCCTCTACTACATTCTAGGGCCATCAAGGGCAGAGTCTGGGTCTTGATTTCCTGCAATAGATTAAAATAATTTATGAAAGTACTTTATTACAGAATGAAGAAAAACGGATGGTACAGAAAGGGCAAGAAATTTGGTAAATAAATCTGAAGCAGTGACTTTGAACTTGGTACTATGTACTGTTTTTATCTACTGATCTCTTTATGTGAGAATTTCCGTGATTCCTGCTGGACTGGAAAACAATAGGCCCAAGCCATCATTTGCTTTTGAAAGGCAAGTCAGCCCCAAAGATGTCTTCTTGTGTACTAAGCCACAACCTAGTTTGTTGTAACCTCATCTAAGAATAAAGTACTTTAGAAAAGCAACTCAACCAAGACCAGTGGACAACAGACATAATGGCCAATGGCAGCCAGTAGACCTGAGCCTATTGTTTCCTTCAGGTTTACAAGGATCTGTCAGAGGCTCTTGAAAATAGACGTGGGGTCAAGGTGCAGCATGGAGGAGGCTTAACAGTGGCTTTGAGATCATCAGTGGGAGAGGGAAAACAAAAAACAAGTCATAGGACTGGGTAGAGCCAGAAGACAGAGGACAAGCAGGTCCAGAATCTCCCTCGAGCGGCTCAGAGGCTGTGTTAACCCTTGAACGTGATCCTGAGTTCATAAACGTTGGCCTGTTCATCACCTCACTTAGTTGCTGGAAGGGGAAGGCCTGGAGTACCGGGAGTGACCTGCCAAGGCCATTCTGCAGGAAGAAAGAGACCGTTTTCAAAAGCACTGAGAGCCAGGGCTTGCATTTTGAAGGCACACAATTGCAGAAGTAAATCCTCCTGGTTTGAGATATAAGATCTTTTCTGTGACTTGAGATATCAAGCACCTATTATTTCATTTACATTATACCATCAAAACTTCTTTTTTAGCCGGGCGTGGTGGCGCACGCCTGTAATCCTAGCACTCGGGAGGCTGAGGCAGGAGGATTGGTGCGAGTTCGAGACCAGCCTGAGCTACAAAAGTGAGCTCAGGACCAGCCTCAACTGCATAGCGAGACCCTGTCTCAAAAAGACAAAAAAAAAAAAAAAAAAAAAAACTTCTTTTTTTTTTTTTTCATTCAGCTCTGGAGATTGAATCCAGGGTCATTACACTAAGCTGCATGCCCAGACTTTAAAACATATGTCTCTGTCTCTCTCTGTCTCTGTCTGTCTCTGTCTGTTTCTCTCTCTGTCTCAATCTCTTTCTCTCTCTCTCTCCCTCTCTCAATCTCTCTCTTTCTCCATATATATATATATCTTTTTGAGACTAAACTTACTATGTTTCAAAATTACCCCAACTAGGATTCATCCTCATACCTCAGCCTCCCAGACTGCTAGTGTTACAGAGACTGCTAGTGTTACAGAGACTGCTAGTGTTACAGGCATGTCTCAGAATGCGTGGTTTGAAGACTTCAGAAAATCATGACAATGTGTTCATTTAGGAAGACATGAATAAATTCCATTAGCTCTTCAAATTTCTTAGAGCAGGGTATCCACAAAGCACACAAAAATGCTTACTGATTTTCTATGAAAAACCTGCAGAGGCACAGAGTCCAGAGCACATGACCCCGTGCCATTTCCTGTGGTTATTTAGCCAAACACCCTGGCCCACCATGCCTGAGTGGATTGTCAGCTGCGATTCACCTATTTATTCTAATACCTAGAGTAGAAAATGCATTAAGGATAAATGAGTCACTAGATTCTGAGAGTTTTCTGTATTTTATCCTCAGATCCATATTAGAAAAAATATTCCCCTGACCTTAAAAAGGACCAGAACATTTACTTTTCTGCTTAACAATAGCAGACAGCATTATAATGCCCTCCACAGTTTCTTAATGTGTCAAGCTTTTGGAAAATAGATGCAAATGTTATCATTAGTGATAATACCTTCCTGATCCATAGGAAAGGAGAAGGCTATGGAGCTACAATTTCTTTAGCAGTTCAAGACTTTTAAAATTTCCATTACCTGTTTGTTATCGCAGAAGTTATTCTTAAGAAAAGAATCACTTAAAAAAAAATGGCAGCCAAAGAGCTCAGTGTATTAAAGCACCTAAAAGCAGCCTCAGGGGCTACAGGTTCGATCCCTGGGCCTGCTGTGCCAACCCCGCCCCTGGGTGTGATGAAACTGAAATTGAGACTGAGCATGGGGGCTCAAAAAATGCCTGTAATTCTGGCTCTTGGGAGGCCATAAACAGGTGGATGAGTATGAGTCTGATGTAGTAGTGAGACACTGAACATCCTGGAGGCCCTTCCAGAGGAAAACAAAAATAAAAGGAACCACGTAGTTCAATACCAACATAAAGCCCTACTAAGAAGTTCATTCTGTAGATACACCTATCCAAAACATGTTAGAATCACTCCCGTTCTAGTTGTTCTGAGTGAATTTTCATTTTGTACCACCCTTAAACATGGGGTAATGGAAAGCCGGATTTCACTTAGAAAGGAAAGGCCAGAGATAGAAAAAGCAGAGGGAGAAAGCACTACACAGATATTCATAGAGTTGTTCTCTAGTTTAGGGATGCAGGGTCAAACTTGGTAGTAATCCCCACCGCGTGTTTGCAGCTATGAAAATATTGATTCCATGTGTATTGGTAACTTTGTAGTTAAACTCTATTTTAATTTAGATGACTTTTTAAATTCCAAACTCGATCACAATATTGTGAGAAGCATTACAATTTCAATACTGTGTAAGTATAGGACAGCAGTTTATTTGCGAACTACATGATGTACTCAAATTCTAATAAAAGAAAGAAAAAGAAAGAAAGAAAAGAAAGAAAGAAAGAAAGAAAGAAAGAAAGAAAGAAAGAAAGAAAGAAAGAAAGAAAAAAGAACCTACCTTGAAGCCGACAGTCTCTTCCTCACTAGAAGATCCACAAAAAGCTGATGTAATAAATCACTTATATATACTATGTCCTCTGCTGGCACATACCACTTGGCAAATGCTCAGTCTGGGTGCAACTCAGATTGCCACAGGCAGTGGGTGTTTTAGGGTGACGTACCTTGCACTTTGTTTCAGGTGCCATTGTTCTCAGAGGATATCTTCAGAACTGGAGAAATACAGACTTTCTTGGCTGCACTATTGTTTAGAAAAGAAGAAAAAAAAATGTTCCTCTGCAATGACGCCATGTAGAAGCAAACATTAAAACTCAGTTCTTTTCTTTTTTAAAAAATTTATTTATTTATTTATTTTTATTGTTTAAATTTAACATGGGTTATATTACATATTTTCATCATCAGATCAGTTTAGATTAATACATATAGGTATATAAGATTGGTCAAACAATTAAACATTAACCCTTCTAAATCAACATTATTATTATTTTTTTCTTTTCCCCTTTCTTTTCTTTGAAAGTTGATACATTGCATATTGTCCTCACAATCGTTCTACAGAGTACAGTGTGTGGGCATGACCCACCTCCCTATTGACAGAAAAAAAAAAAAGGAAAAAAATATA
>PVJA010007455.1:0-68511 GCA_004027025.1 Myocastor coypus | reverse complement strand
TAAAAAAAAAAAAAAAAAAAAAAAAAAAGGAAAAGAATATACTTCTCTTTGGACTAAGAGGAAGCAGATACATACACAGTCAAATGTTCTGCAATTGCAGTGGGCCCCCAGTGAAGCTTGTAATGTTGGAGGCTATTGAATCTAAGCCTCCTAAAGCTCATCTCACCAATCTACCTCTGAGACGCTGCTTTTAATGGGCTGGCCATGAGCTATATCTTGCTGACCTCTGCTTCAGTGTCTCCTCTAACCATCAAATTCTATGGAAAACGCTTCTGTCCCCACACTCCCATTCTGATGTAAAAGACTTTAAGCTACAGTCTAGGATTCTTTTAACTTGACACTCAGCAAAAGAATCACAGTTTAGAGCTAGAAGACACCGAGCCCTACTCAAGTCCCATGTTTTCTTTTTCTAGACAAGAAAAAGGAAGTCTGGTAAGGTGGAGAGTCTTGTCTGTGGTCACTGGCTGCTTGTGGAGGCACCAACACCAAAGCATGTACTCCCTCTCCCAGCCAAGGCATTCATGCAAAAATAAAGCAATTACTTGAACTGGCGCCATGTTTACAGAGAAAAAAAATAGAATATTTCAAAGGTGTATTATTTGTGGAGAATTAGCCAGCTAACCAGTGTGAACCGCTGGCCTCTTAATGTTTACACCGAGCAATGCCACATTCCACAAAAGGAATCTCTGTGGGCAATCACCAACCACAGAAGTGGGACAAGTGCCAGCTGCTGCCTTGAGGTGGAAACTACAGTCTTTGCAAGACAAAATGCACTTTACCCACAGTACAAGACATGCTAAGCATTTCAAAGATGTCCTTCAAGTGACAGAAGCCTGTAAGTACCTTACTTGTCAGGAAACAGCAGAAGTCAGAGTTCCAAAGGTCCAACTAAGACCAAGGAAAAGCTCACACAGGAAGGCAAGTGGCTTTTTTTTTTTTTTTTTTTTTTAATTTGAAATAATATGTATTTGACCATCTTGAGCTTTGAATAATAAAATATAGTATACAAGCATGCAACGAAGTTCTACAGGCTTGGAAGAATATAGAAAGTTTTATTTGTTCTTGACTTGTAAGCTGAACTTAAACATTAAAAAAAAAAAAACAGGAAAAAGACAGCAATATCTTAAATGAATTTTTGATCCTGTGGAAGATTTTCTGCTGAACAATGCTGTGTGTAATAATTTACAGAGTTTCACTACTGCAAGTGGCTTCTGAAGAGACCAAAGTTGAAGTAACTCTGCAGCGCCTGCTCAGGCCTCTGCCTTGTCCCTCGAGCTGGGCTACCTAAGGCAGCTGCTGATCCAAGCCGGGGTCCTTTATTCTAGAACTCAGAAGGTGTGACAATGGCTTCAGTTTGGGTTTTACTAAACAACAGCCACAACAGGGCCAAGTTCAGCTGCTGTGGGGCTGTCAGCAACAGAACCCTCAGCTGCCTTGAGGTGACAAAGCTGGGGTGGGCCCAGCACCACGCTCATGCCTGCAACTGTGCCCCGTGCGAGCGTCTTCTACTCCAGGGTGTTTGTCTGCATTCGTGTCAGTGTTCTCCGAATTCACTGCTTGGCTTCCAGTTCACTCTGACACATCCTCATGCACTAGTGTCTTCAAGAGTAGGCAAACAAAGCAGGAATTTTAAAATTGTACCCTCAAGGTGATCACTGCCACATTAAAATGCGGAGTGAAGGAAGGTGCAGAGGTGTTCAACCTGGCTGCGTCCAGGAGGGTGACTATCTAGAAGTGACCATCTGCTTCTATATGTTTGCCTTTTATAATTTCTAAAATTTTTAGTTGATGGGAAAATAAACAACTCCTGAGGTAGGGACAGGTGTAGCTGAAGCTCTCATTTCCCAGTTATAGTTTCCGAGAGAAGAAAGGGGTCTCTGGGGTTTATACACAGTCCCTACTAGGTTGACATCATGCCTGCATTCGTACAATAGGCCAATGCCTTGTCACTCACGTGCACCTCATGCTCCCAGGCCAGGGGCAGAATGGCCTGAGCACAGGGGGGATCTTGGTAGTGTAAGGAGAAGACTCTCAAACCCTGAGAAGAGGATAGATATGCCCGCCAAACTCGAGGGAGGAAGGAAGGAGAGCTTTCTATCGGGCATGCAGGGAGGATACCAGAGCAACTGGACAAAGAGGAAAAGAAGTAACAGTCACAGTGCTGGGTATAGAGTTGGAGCAACTGCGCAGCACCTCAAAGATGCTGCCGGGGTGGGATGGGGGCTGTGCACGCAGCGAGGCAGAGCCCGCTGCCACCTGTCAGTGGAGGGCGGGAGTCGGATGGACCAAGCACCCGGCATTCCACGTGGATGAGGACAGTGCTGTCTTTGCATGCTGGGATGCTGGAAGGCCTTCGCACATCCACACACATTCTGTCCAGAGGTACAAGAAAGGCGATCATCTCTAGAGCATGTTACACAGCATAAGCAACCCCTTAAAGACCTTTACAGACAGGCACGTGCTTGCACACACACACACACACACACACACACACAGAGGGATAATGTGTGCTTGGCTCAGGGTGATTTGCTTTACCACTTTTAAAAATTCCCATCTATTCTTTGATATACACACTGTCTCTGCCCGCATCAAACCTCCACTCATTCCACGAGGATTGTACCCTAAGACCCCACTGTGGAAACGCTGGGGTCACTACTGTGCTTCAGTTCATCCAGGAGAGGCGTCACATGTTTCCAGTCTCACGCTGTGGTGGGCCTGCTTTTCCATCCTGTTTCATCATGCCACCCTGTGCCACTGTGATGGCAGACAAGAATGGCTTTCACTAAAGGTCAGCATTTGCCAGCCACCAAGTCTCACGTGACCAGTTTCATTGCTCTTCTCTACCGCAATTCAGCTTTCTTCTATAATGAGAAATATACTTCATCTATAAAACATGCAAATATGTTGTTGTCTACACTATGGAGAACTTGCTCTGCTTATATGTTAATTTATTCAAATTAACAACTCCTTAAATGGTGTTTTCATCCAAAACAACGCCCACACTCACTTTTTTCTTCTTCTGAAATTCTCACAGTTCTAAAGTGCTGAAATGCTGAATGGCACTGTCCAAATGTCTCGCCTCTCTTTTGACCCTTCCCCCAGCACTCGTTCCCCCGGGGAATAGCAGCTGAGCAACTTCTGGGTGAACAATGAAAATATTCCCGTTGCTGAGTGGTGCCTAGGAACCAATTCTGTTTTTATTCCACCCAGACACAGGCCACTTCAGCACTAATCCCTCAGCTGTCCTGAGGGTGACTAGGGTCACATGTTCTCCCCAAAGGCCAGTGGGTTAAGCTGGCCAATAACACCTTGCCCAGCTGCCTTGGAGACTCTTGCACTTCTTGGATGAATGAAAGCAGCTTGGCAGACAAATAGGTGATCATGACTTCAGACAGCCATGGTGACAGAGCCCCGTTTGGGACAGCTGCCAGGACCTCACAGAGACGGAGCTTCCAAAAGTCAAACTGATTTTTTAAAACGCTTCATGAGACAAATCTCTTAACATGACTTGGGTCGCTAACCTTTAGCTGTGTTTGAATCCAATTTCAAAATAGGTGATCTGAAACTCCCCTGAAGAAGAATCTGAGCCATGACGCAGAGACGAGGGCAGCAGCATGACAGGTGAGTAGCAACAGCCAAGTACCTTCCCCCACTCATGCGCGACATTCAGGAAGGCAGCGCGCACCTCTGACTCTTGAAACGGCTCCAATATCTAAATGAAATCATCTGCCGTGGATTCTTTGGTGATGCTGCCAAGCCACCAAACTTTCTTGTGTCACATGAGTCTCGGATTGGTTTTCTCTCAATAGCTGTACGGGAAGCGAGGCCATGGACTGCATTAGCCTGTGGGCCCCGTGAGCCCTGAGTGCCCCCTCTCAACAATCCTGCCACTAAGAGGTCTTCCAGTGCCTCCTCCTGGTCTCATCCTCTCTTACACCAGCCCTTCTGTGGTTACTGTGTCCTTTTGTTTCCAACCCAGTGGTTCTTACTTAGCCAGAGCCATTTTATTCTCCAGGGGACCTGTGGTAATATCTGAAGACTTCTTCCTTCTTGGGACTGGGGTGGCACTAGGAAGCCAGAGAGACCACTCTATATCCTACAGTGCACAGGACAGCACCCTGACAAAGAAATGCCCAGTTCAAGGGGTCAGTGAGGAACTCTGCCCCTCACATATCCACCTGGACTCCATCCTCGACACCTACCCGGGTTACAGTACAACTCCAATGAGCTCAGCTGCAGGCCTGAATATCCCCACTGCCCCCCAGATGATCTCAAATTAGCCTGAACAATCCAGTAACCCTGAAGCCTGATCATGACCCGGCCCTTGCCCATCTTCCCACCGGCCTTCACCACACCCTTTTCTCCTCTTCCAACCATACTTGCACTGCTGTAGGTGGACTGGACCGTTCCCATCTCCTCTCCTGCCATCTCTGCTCACTCCTTTGCCCATAGATTTTATGTAGGATGCGCCACAAGAAGGGACATGACACACCCCAATGTCCAGCGAGGCAGGCAGAAAAGAGAGCACATAATTCAGTCAGCAGAGGCAGGACCTACTCACTGGGCCTGGAACCTCATTGTCATTTCTCAAAAATTGCTGTGAGCCTCCAGAGCACATCAGTATATTGAGTGCATAGCAGGGTAGTGCTGAGGTCTACCAGTCACCTAACTGGAATGGATGAATTTCTATTATCTTTAACTTTGGTTTTCCTGGGGCACGGTGGGATGGCTCAGTGGTCTAAAGCGCCTGCTTGGGAAAGCTTGGGTGGCTTCAGGGGCCGCAGTTCGATCCCCGGCACCACATGCTGTGCCAGCTGTGCCCTCAGGGCAGGCTGAGCCAGCCATAAAAATGAGTGAATAAACAAACAAAGGTTCTGGAACAAGAGAAAAAATAAATAAAATTAAAAAAAAAAAAGTTTGGTGTGCCACCAGTGAAGCTTGTGATGTTGGAGGCTATTGAATCTAAGCCTCCTAAAGCTCATCTCACCAATCTAGCTCTGCGTTCCATGCATTGTAATTAAGGATTTTTTTTTTTTTTTCTTGCTGGGTGGTCAAGGGCAAGTCGAAGCAAGACCTGTATAACTAAACATTCTTTTTTTTTTTTTTTTGTATCTTCCAGGGTCAAATCCCCTCAGGATTAAAATTTGAGACCATAGACAGTACTTTGTAGAACTGTTGTTAGTGTCAGCCTTCGGGACGAGTCACAGCCATTGCTTGGCCATTTTCCTTTCTGTGAAAGCCTGAGAGAATGTTTTTTCTCTGGGTGACTCTCCTTAGATGCACCACAGTTCATTCATCCCTTTTCTCTGAGGTCCCATAATCTCCTTGACCAGGAAATTTGGGACACCTCTGAGTTATGGGATATTACAGCACAGGTTCTCTTATATTGGGTCTTTATTGACCTTGAAGGGCTAGGTCCAAAATATTGGCTATCCTTATAGCTCTTCTTTTTCTCCAGTTGTCGGTCTGTTAACTTACATTCTCAACCCTCCAGCAGAAAAGCTTTGTGATACTATTACAAGCTTCACTGGTGGCACACTGCAATTGCACAACCTTTGACTGTGTATGTATCTGCTTCCTCTTAGTCCAAAGAGAAGTATATTCTTTCCTTTTTTTTTTCTTTCTTTTTTCTATGCAACGTCAATAGGGAGGTGGGTCATGCCCACACACTGTACTCTGTGGAATGATTGTGAGGACAATATGCAATATGTCAACTTTCAAAGAAAAGAAGGGGGAAAATAAAAAAAAAGTAATGTGGATTTAGAAAGGTTAATGTTTAATTGTTTGATCAACCTTGTATACCTATATGTATTAATCTAAACTGATCTGATGATGAAAATATGTAATATAACCATTGTTAAATTTAAACAATAAAAAATTGAAAAAAAAAAGTTTGGTTTTCCTTCAGACCTAAAAAGTACTGATACACCAAAATTTAAAGATGAAACAGAATTCATCGTGCTGTATGTGCTCAGAAGCTCAGGAAAGAGGGCCCACTTACAGAAGCAGAAACATCATGTTTGCCTACTGCTGTGTGCTCTGCCTCTGTTGTTACCTGTTACCTAGCAGAGAAGTATAAAGCTGAACATCAGTATTCATCCCAAGGATTGTCTGAATCTCACTGCCTGACACAGACAAGAAACATGGAGCAGGAAGCTGAGGAGTAACTAAGCTGTAAGGGTCATGTGTGCTGTGGGAACCACAGCTTGGATTTCTTGGCACCTAACATGATTCCGCTCTTGCACTGGACTGGGAAAGTCTATTAATTGAACAGTTAACAGTCTTTTTTATTCCCACGTATGTGTGTCTGTGTGTCTGTGTGTCTGTGTGTCTGTGTGTCTGTGTGTCTGTGTGTCTGTGTGTGTATTTAGCCCAGGGTCTCCAGAGCCTCACTACATAGATATAACTCATAATGATTCCCTGTTTTCAGCCTCCCAAGTGCTGGGACTACAGGCACACGTGCCACCATGCCCAGTCTCAATCATAGTCTCAGTGCACCCCTGGGGTAGAGGGGCTACTGCATGCTGGGGATGGAAACCCAGCTGGTGCACCCTGCCTAAGCAAGTGCTTTAGTTCTGCTGACCTATCTGGCTGACACATATTTGTCTTATTTTTGAGTTCATTGTATAGGCTGACAATTGTTATGATTTTCTTCATCTTTAAAACTCACAGAGATGCCTATAAGGTGCCATACCTGGAGAAAAATGTCTGGACATTAATGGAGCTCTGAACTTCTAAGGCCAAGACCTATCTGTTTGACTTTTCTGCTGATGTAGAGCTTAAAACAATTTTTTCAAACAATTGGGGAAATTGAAAAGGCAACTTATGGATTCCTGTAGGATGAGATTTTAAGTTGCACTTAACTGTAACGGTTTGTCTACTGTGTACACAATTGCTATGTGGAAGATGAGGCTAGGATTGAGCTGTGGAATCTCACCATAGCAAAGAAAGCAGAAAGGAAGGAACTTCATCGAATGGGACAAAGAGCTCAGGGCAAGGCTTGCCAGCCTCCCCTATCTGGCCTGGGAGTCTGCACTTGGCACCCTACCTGTTCCATCTGTCTGCTATTCCAAACTCATCCCCACTAGGTTCTGCTTTTCAAAACGCAGTCTCAGTTCTGTGAGTACCCCTTCCCCCCCTCTTCTCTCCTCCCCTCTGCACCCCATTAGTCACATCCTTCTTCATTCAAACCTGGCAGAATCACCACCTTCGGTCAGAACGACCCCCCATAAACATCACTGATCAGAAACCAAAGCCATTTTTCTTTTACTTCAAAAACATATAAGCAGAAAAGCAAAATGGATTCAGAGACATTTGGGCTAAGAATACGAATTTAGCAATGAACCTTCAGATTTGGTTGTTAGGACAGACAACGATATTTATTATAACAAGACAATACACACAATACCATTCCTGTGGACTAGTTGGGAAGGGAAGCAAAGTATCTGTGGAAACACTTCTGCATTTCACTCTTTCCCTCTACGCATGGGATTGTGGGTACCCAGCTACCAGTTCTCCTGCTAACCAGCCAAGTAGCTACTCAGGAAAAACCTACTAAAACCCTTCACAGTTTCATGTGCTACTGTCTCTCTCCACGTATCTGCATGCCAGTATCCATTTTTTATTATGAACTGAAAAGTTTTCTCCTGTGGAAGGAATCCTTGACTTGAAGTTGAGGTGGAGGTGATCACTTTGGACAGGAAAGCCCAGCTTCTTAAAACTGCCCAGGACCCAGATCTTCAATGATAAAGTAAAAACACCACATAAAATTAAGGAAAAGAACTGTATGTCTGTATTCTGGGTTCAGTAACTTTATTTTGTGAATATTTGCTTTTAGTTTGCTATTAAATCAGTAAGAGTATGAGACTAGCCTCACCAAAAGACAGCAGGAAGCTGTGTGGTAATATTCTCTGAAGTCCTTACGAAGACAGAAAAATGAAGGAAGGGAATGAGAAGAGACAGGGAGGGAGGGGAGAGCAGAAGGAAAGATAAAAGTATAGAAAAACAAGGGAGGAACCAGGGATTCAACTCAGGCCCTTGAGCTTGCCAGGCAAGAGCTTGTTCTACTGAGCTATCTCCCATTGGTGAGTTGAGGTAGATACTATGTATTTCACCTGTGTCCAAACTCAGATAAGGGGCCCATGGAACAGGAAAGAAGAGGCTGGGAAATTACTGACGCAGAAAGAGCATGGCCGGTGTAGGGGCACTGTGAAGAATTCCTTATAATCCCACCCATGCAACTGTACCTGTGGCTGAGACGAGCTCCTTCCAGTAGGAGTCAGTGATGGTGGAAGTGCTCTCAGCCTTGTTTTCCAGTATGGCGGGCACCAGCCGCATGGAGCTGCCGGACACCGAAACTTCGGCTAGTGTGCTGAGGCACTGCATTGTTCATCTTAGGGAACTTACACCTAGATTTTTTTGTGTGATTTTTGATTTTGTTTCTTTAAATATTTATGTTTCTTAAAAAAATAGATATTTATGTTTCTCTAGTATGTGTCTGTAATATACAACTACATTCACCATGGCGTTTCTTAATTCTTTATAATCCATCCACTCCCTCTCCATTCCTGCATTTCTCAAACCCCTTCGTTCGTGTATATCAACTTAAACTTAGCTTTAAAGAGCCACCTATGGTTTGTAGCTGTAACATCACTGCTGCTGTCACATGTAATTTTAGAAATACTTTGCACAAATGAACCTTCTAGAAGAATCCGGCAGAACTACCAGTATAATATAGTTTTCTAGCTATACATACAAAAAAAAAAAAAAAAAAGAAAAGAAAGAAAGAAAGGCTTATTCATTACAAGCATAGTTTATGTGTCACTCTGGCCCCGGCCCCACACCTCCTGGTGTACACAGAACTGACCCCTCAGGGACCTCAAGACAGAGCCGTGAGGAAGCAGCCAACTTACCCTCACCCAGAGGAAGCTCCTCGTCCTGCTCCATGGGGGAAGGAAGCAGGGGCTGCAGGGGCTCCATGTTGATGATGAGCTGCTTGTTCAAGGAGTGGGAGCTGCGGCTCTGGGTGATGCTGACTCTGTGAAGAGACACAGCCAGATGCAGTCGGTGGCCACGGCAAACACTGGCCCCTCAGTGGCCACCCCTGCTGGAACTGCCTCAGACACACAGGGGAATTACTGCAAGAGTACAGATGATGTCACACGCAGGGGGCAGCTCTGCTTAGCCTCAAGGTCCTCAGAACCTTACAAATGCCCGTGTGTCCCACTGCCACCCAGCAAAAGGAAGCGTAGTTCTCCGGGATCCTCACAATACACGCACTTTGAAGACACAGAACACAGACACGGGAGTGAGCTGGCATGAAGCAGATGCACAGAAAGGTGAACAAGAGCGTAGCGGAGTGTAAAAGCCAGCATCCCTGCCAGATCGATGGCACAGGTGTCCCCGGGAAAGAGCTACTTTGTGGTACTGAACACCAATGGTTAACAGCCCCATTCACACCCTGCGCACCCCATTCACACCCTGCGCACCCCCACCCCCAGGTCATGCTCATGAGCAGCCAGGATGGACCGCAGAGGCCTGAGGAGCCCTGCGGGCAGCTCCACAGACAGCTGGCTATGACTGGCAACCTGTTTGCACACCTGATACAGGGAGGTGGGGCCCACAGGGGGCCCTGGACCCTTTCTCCCACTGCTTCCTACCAGATTCAACCACCTGTCCTTTGGGCATGGTGTCACGAGTCTCCTGCCCTCTGATGCCTTTTTTCTTGGACTGTTCTTCCTAACAGAGGCAGACTCTCTCTTCCTGCTTTTGTCTCCTCCTCATACCACTCTCTCTCCCTTCACAATTTATTTGTCCCCTCTCTCCCTCTCTCTCTAATTACTGGTATACAAGTTAGCCCCACCTTGCAAAGCCCTTACAGGCAGAGACTGACCTAACTTGCCCATGTGCCTTATGGTAACTCAGTTGACACCTTTCTTAAGGGGCGTACCAGTTTAAAATGGTGATAACCCAGGGCTGGCCAGGTAGCTCAGTGGACTAAAGTGCCTGCTTAGGCAGAGCACAGTGTCTGGGGTTTGATTCCCAGCCTGCAGTGCCAGCACCACCCCCAGGGCATGCTGAGACAGCAATTGAGACTGGCTGTGGTGGTGTGTGCCTGTGGTCCCAGTGCTTGGGAGGCTGAAAACAGGAGAATCACTCTGAGTCTGATCTACATAGAGAGACCCTGTAGACCCTTTCCTAGACAAAAAAAGATAAAGTAGTAACCTGGATGAGATCCAGACTTGACATAAGCTGCCATTTCAGACCAGCTTGGTTCCCCCCCGGGCTGGCCAGAGAGATGACTGACAGCCTCCAAGCCTGAGCACTTCCATGAGGTGTGGGATGGGGAGAGAGGAGCAAGACTCCTGTCAGCATCTCCAGTCAGAAGCTCTACAGTTGTTCCAAGGTGGAAAGTGTCTGGGGTCTTGCTCCACCCACAGCCCTTAATGATTCCCTTCTGGAACCATTTATGCTGTAGAGGCTGTGTAGGCATCAGGGGGTCTGACCCACCCCGGGGAGCTACAGCTCTCTCCTTAATAACTCACTGTTTAGGCCAGAATTTTGATTATTTTGTCTGAGATCAACATTAGAAGATATATTTTCTACCACCTTCTTGTTTATACACACAGCAACGCAGTAAGATATACAACCAAAATGAGCATTTCCCACAACAGCAATCAGCTATGTGCTTTCCTTTTTAAAATTCTACATCATTTGCTTTGAAGTGTCCGTCTTGGCTACTGCTTCACTTCACAATTCATCCATGTGCTACAGCTACCCCTGGAAAACAGCTAATGAAGGAGACGGATGGCCAAAGGGCTCCTGGGCCCACCAAGGCAGGGCAGCTGGTCCTCTGGGAGGCTCAGGACGGTCAGGGAGGACATCCTGTGAAGCTGAGGCCTTGGCAAGTCCCGGAGCGCACAGTGCAATTGACAATACAGGAAAATCCTCATGGACAGAAAGAGGAAGACGAGGAGAGATGTAAATTTTCCATGAGTGCTTCCTTCTTTTATTGTGAAGGCTCTCAGCTTCTTAGCTCTCATGGGTTTTCTTCTGGCCCTGCGGCCATTTGTGACCAGGACTCCAGCTCTGCAGAGTATAGCATGTTGCCATGTTCTGCTGTTTTCTGCAAATGCAGCCTTTTTACCCATTCTGGCAAAAGTGACTCTGCATTGCTCTGCTCCATTTCTGCCCATCACCAGCTGGGCTATCCCCAAAAAACTGCTATTTTTGTCCCCCCAGGAGTCACTACCTCTGTCACACCGAACCTGAACCATCCTCCCCCTGACATCCTTTAGTAGGAAATGGCAAATATCTTGCTCCACCCCGTGTGGCTGTGTCTAGCAGCTGCTTCTTTTGGGGACAGACCGAGCTCACAAGTGATGAGCACCTTGGCACCAGGTGCTCAGGAGATGCCGGCCCAGGTCCCATACTCTGTGCTGTAGGCCAAGGCTGAGGGTCATGGACAGGGGCATGTGGCTGTTGTCTGCTTAGGTAGGGCCAGATGACTTCCGCAGCACACCACAAGCCCAAGAAACATCACGGCAAGAGGGACATTATTTCCCCAAGGGGTGCACAATACAGAGAAACCCAAAGGTGGATGCAACAGAGGATTTCCTGGAACATAAGGCACACGGGACTCCTGCCTGGCACCAGACAGCATGACAGTTTGGAGAAAGAGAAGGCACAGCTAGGGCTAATCTCCAATATGATGGCACCAAGAGAAGGGGCCTTTACGAGGGGAGGAAAGTCACAAGGACAAAGCCTTTTGAGTGGGATGGGTGACCTCATAAAAGAGGTCTAGGGGAACTTGTTTTGCCTTTCTATCACATAAGGATACAGCGAACTGGTACCATTTAGGAGAAAGTAGGCGTCACAAGATTCCAGCTCTGCCAATAGTTTGCTCATGGACTTCTTGTTTTAAATTTTTTTTAATTTTTTATTTTATTTATTTATTTTTTTCTTGTTTCAGAACCTTTGTTTGTTTAGTCACTAATTTTTATGGCCAGCTCAGCCCGCCCCAAGGGCAGGGCTGGCGCAGCATGTGGTGCCGGGGATCGAACCACGGTCCCTGAAGCTGCCCAAGCTTTCCCAAGCAGGCGCTTTAGACCACTGAGCCATCCCACCGGGCCCCTTGCTCGTGGACTTCTCAGCCTACTAAAGTAAGAATAAATAACCTTTCTGGCTCATAAACTGTCTGGTATGTAGAATTCTGTTATAGTAACAGACACCTATTATCTCCACTGGACTACTTCCTCCTCTCACCGAATTCTCCCCTGGCAACCTTTTAATGTGTGCTGCCTCATGTGGGTTTTCTTAAAGCCAGAGCCACCAGCACATTGTCCTAAGAACAAACATCATGGCAGAATCTAAACGGCCCCTTTGTAGTTTTCCAAGTGATATGTGCACGCAAGTTACTTCAACTTGCTTCTCCACATACTTGCACAATAGGCAAGGGAAACCCTGTCTGTGTGGAGGAGAAACTGAGACGGCAGCAAGGCCTCACAACTTGAAGAAAGACAGCTCTGCAGGTAGCTCGGGATTTGAACACACACACCTCTTCCAGATTTGAGCTTCCTAGCTTGGGATGACTGATAATAATATGATTTCTTGACATCTGTAAGGTACCATACAATTTTAAAAGTACTTTAATCCCCCCAGATTAAATCCTTTTTATCAGGGCATTTTGTCATCCACCAAGATCAGGAAGCTAATGCCAGCCCAGTTTTGCTCCTGTTGAGGAAGGAAAAAAAAACTCCAAGACGCACATGTCAGAAGAAGTGAGTCCATGAACTCGCCATCCTTTGAGAAGTAGAATCTCAGGTCTAAGGGAAGACGATCAATGAAGGCCTCCTCGTCATCATTCCAGACTAACTCTGGCTGGACACCCACCCCCAGAGGGGAACACACTACCCTCACTTTTAACAGCTGTACCCAAAATTTTTGGCAGGATGAATATAATCATTATGTACTGCAAACATATACTACTAAAAATAAAAAGAAGCTCAAAAATTTGAAAATGACACAATTATCCAGGAGGAACAATTTCCTACTGTGTGACTGGGTAGAAATGACAAGCTGCTGGCATGAAAAGTGTCGAGCAATCACCAGCGCTGCGGCCACAATGCTGCTTTGGACAGTGCTGTCCCCAGGGAAGCACTGCGACAGACAGAAGTAGCTGCCACCCTGAGCAGCTCATTCACTCGGCCTTCAACACACATGCCTTTGTGCTTATGGTGCACCAAAGATTCCGTTAGGAGCTGCAATAAGAGACAGCCAGGACAGACAGAGCTCCTGTCTCCTACGTTGGCTATGTTTGTATCCTGATGTTAACCACAGTCTTCCCACCACTGCCAGAGATTTGAAGGGCATTGCTAAAAAAATGAGGACCAGAAGCATCCTGATGGTGTGCACTGAGTGGTCTTTTTGGAGAGAAAGAGCCAGTCTGTAAAGCGGGGCTCAAGGGCCTCTAGTTCAGTATTTATCTGGGGTTACTTTAGAGTACTCCAGAAAGGGCAAACTGAATGGACAAGGGCTCAGCATAGCTCCACTTTCCTCCTGCACTGGCTGTGTCACAGGCTCCAAGAAAAGCTCCTACTCTGGCCAACCTGCTCCCTTCATCCCTGGCACCCAACACAGAGAGCCTGGCTGTTCAGAAGGTAGTGCTAGAGCAGCCGGGAGGCCTCCTCCTGGTGTTGCAGAAACCTCAGGCTCCCACACATTGCCTGGCACTTGAAGCAGAACCTGGTTGCAGCACCATCTCTAGGCCCTGTGCAAACTAAGGTGTGAGGAGCCCTGAGTGAGAACATCCCTTTTTTTTTTTTTTTTTTTGGTCTTTAGAGTAGTTATTCAGAGTACAAGATGTAAACATGATATCTTGTTGAAACACTATTAGTACAAATCTTTCTTCTCATTGAATGAAGAGAAAGTAGCTGTATATCTAGCCTATTTTGTACATACAGATACATTTCCTTAAATTATGAAACCTCAGTTTAGAAAAAAAGTGCTTCATTCTTTTAAATTATTTTCTTCAAAAATAAATAAATAAATAAATAATTTCTTCTTGTTATCCCATGGATGCTAACTATGAGACTCTTAGAGAGTCTCACAGTTTTTTAATATGTCTCTCTGAAAACATTGTTTAAAACACAGAACTCCTACAACACCAAGTATTTTTCTTTCTTTCTTTTTTTCTTTTTTTGATACAGGGTCTTAGCTTGTAGTTTGGACTTATAGTGATCTCCTGTCTAAGCCTCCCCAGTGCTGGGATTACAGGTATGCACCCCCATGCCCAGTTTTGGGGCCAGCATGGCATGTAGTACCAGGGATCTGACTTGGGTCCTTGAGCTTGCCAGGCAGGTGCTTAAAGTGCTGAGCTATCTCTGCAGCCCTCCTTTTTTATTTTTGAGGTCAAACATTAAATCATCAAGCTGGAAAAGAAAGACTTAAGAATGAAGCTGAGCCCCTTAGGGTAGCCCTGCCTTGATTTACCAGCCTGTAAGTACATGCCTAATGCTTTCAGGGTGACAAGTGCTAAAGAGAAAAGAACTCAGGACTTAAGTCCAGGACATTAGAGTTCTAGCTTTAAGTCTGCCATGTATACTACTTAAGACCTGGGTTAAGTCACTTGTTCAAGATTCAAATTTTATGGGGCTGGGAGATAGCATGGAAATCTAAGTGCCTGCCTGGTAAGCACAAGGACCCTGGTTCAATCCCTGGTACCGCATGCCATGGGGGTGCCGCAAAACCCCAGGCATGCTATGTTGGCCAACAAAACTACGTGTGGTGATACATGCCTGCAATCCTAGTGCTGGAGGCTGAGACAGGAGGATAACTACATGTCCAAGCTATGTAGTAAAACTGTGCACCAAATGAATAAATTAATTAAATAAAACATTATTATAAATCTTAGAAAAGAATCAAGCTTTCTGGCAACACAGTAGGAATGACAGACCACAAGATCCCTTGGTGAAGGGTTATTTCTAATCTGAGTGTCAAGACTACCATTAGTGTTTTATTCTTTTCTTCTTCCTTCGTACTTTGCAGAAAACCTCAATTTGGCACAGGGCAAGGAGAGAATTAAAAGAAGTCTCCTTGAAGGGTGTGCCTCTTCTGCCTCCAACCACAGAGGACAAGGAGGAGTGGCACCCAGCTTAACCACTGAGCTGAAATGGATACCAGACAAATTGAGGCATAAAGGACACAGCTCCAGGTCCCAAAGATGGGAAAGACAAGTACCAACTAATAAGTCGGCAAAAATTTAGCTTATGATGGATGGTTTTGCCTCACTGGGGTGGAAGAGTAAGATGAGATATTCACCTTTATGATACCCAGAGTGTGTACAGTTTGGAATACGCAATGCTTAGCATGAACTGTGGTGAAGCCCAGCTTAGCCAAGACAATGTTTCATTCCCAAAAATTAAATATGGACTTCCATCTTAGCAAACGTGCTGCCCTTATATAGTTGATGATCAAGTCTCTCATTCATCCAGGTGGCCCCTGACAGCAAAGGACCCAGTAGCAAGCAAGCCTCTTCCCTGTGTGAAACAGCCTGAGCTGGGGAACAAGACGGGAGTGGGGCCATTCTAGAAAGGTGGATGGTGGAGTATGACCAGGGCATGGCACACAGATCCCCCAACACAAGGGCCTGATGGCTGTCCACAGAGCATGCAACTCATATGGGAATCTGGCAGTGTTCATGTCACAGCCCTGCCTACTCTGAGGGAGACTTCCAGGGAGATGACAGTGTCTTTACCTAATGCTGGACATCATTACACATGGGGTACTTTAGAAATTCTGGGAAATACCAGGCTTTTGTGTGTCTGTGTCATTCGGGTTCAAACTCAGGGCCTCACATTCACTAAGCAGGTGCTCCAGCAAGCTATCCCTGTTGCTCTTGGAAAGCTACCTTTCAACCCCTCTGTCTATCTCAGAAGCCATCTGAGTTGGAAGGGACCACCACACTCACCTGTGCACCTCGGGTGGCTCCCTCTGGATTTTGGAGCTTGCCTCTACCACCTCTTTAGCCACTTTGCCACTACAAAAGAGACAGAAACACAATATATGTGCACATTCATAGAAGGTGGGCTACACATGTGTCAATTTTTTAACTTCACAGTGCATAACTCAGTGATTCTGAATTATTTCTACACCCTGTACCTCCCCTTCTTCCACAGGGAAAGTCACTACAGAGGTGGTGGGTACCCATGCCATAGGCTTAACAGAATGGAAAGGAAGGGGAACGGAGGGGCTGTAGAAGTGATTAATGCAGGGAAAAAGCCTCAGAGCCTTGTTTATAAGTAGAACATTCCCATGTGAATGGCCTTACCCAAACCTATAGCCACAGTAGGATTATCTGTACCCACCTATATCGAAATCTACTTCCTTTAAAAAATATCTTGCTGCTTGACACAGTCTTGATCTGACTGGACTTTGCATACCTTTAAAAAAAAAAAAAGCAAAGCATAGGTGGTAATGACATTGGAAAATCAAAGTAGGACGTGCTGGAGAGCTGTGATAATCAGATATTTTGGCTATAACAAAGAAATACATTTTCTATTTTGACTCAGCAGACACACACAAGCACTGAAAAAAGATGGTCACAAAAGAGTATTATTTTATGTGTATTATAGTTGATGCTGTCACTTTTGGTGTCTACTGTTACTTCCTCTTTGAAGGGATCTGGTCATGATCCACACATTTGTCTTAATAATCCATTACTTGGTCAGGACCTGCAAAAAGAACTATGCAATACTGATGACCACAGGGACTCTTCTCCAGTCCACACTGAGAGATGGAGAGGATGGAACTGGCACCATTTTCTCTGGGTTTGGGGACACTGCGTTGGTGTGTCTCTGTCAAGCGCCAGAGCAAGCCATTTCCTGGCATCACAGGTCACTTGCTGTGTTACAAAGACCCAGGGTATCTATTGCTCAGGCAAAGGATCAAGGGAGTATATGGCTACGGATGTGGCTGCTGGTTTCTGTGTAGCTGTGACCCAATGCCCTTTCACAGAATCTACACTGGTAGTTGACTAAGATACATGAGGAGCAAGAAGCCCAGCCAAGCACTGACTCGGCACCTCTGAGTCACATTCTTAAAAAAAGAACAAAATGATATGCTGAAAACAATCAAGAACACAGGTGAGCCTGGGCCATCCACAGACCCCAAATTACCAGGAAAGCTGAGGATGCCTCCTCTAGCATAGTCACCTTAAGCCTTATGCTACTAAATGGAAACAGAAACGTGGGACTCTCAACACAGAGAGATGTGTGCACACAGGCAGGGGTCGCCACCTCTGCACTTGATGCAGCAGCTTCCTTCACGGCCTCGCCAGCACAAACTGAGTGTTACACCTGTCCACGCACCAAGCTGAGCTCAGGATACACACAGTCTCTGCACTCATGGGGTGAAAGGTGCAGAGGACAAACTGAAACAAATCCAGAAACCACACAAATCAATGGGTGTGAACGCTGTGGTGCATCCTGTGAAGGGAACACTGATAGCAGCAGAGGGAAGCAGGGCCGGGGGCGGGGGGCGGTGGCACAGAAAGGCCCAAAGAAAACAACATCTGAACTGCAAATCAGGGTAGGAAGATATTAACCTGGAGACAGAGAGAGCAAGTACGGGGGGCAGACAGGCCAGCAGGCTCAAAAGCCCTGAGCATGGGCATTCGCAGAATCATGAGCTGCCATGCACATACCCAGTTACCCTTATGGCTCTTGTTACTGTACAGAGAAACATCCTGCTTCCTAGTTGAAAAAGGAAAAATACAAAGTGAGAGAGACAATCGAGAGAGATAACCAGGCTGAGTCTGCACAGCTTGACTCTACATTACCCTTGTTGAGGATTTTGGGCTGTATCCGGAGAGCAGTGGAAAGCCAGGGTAACAATCTTGGATACGGCAGTCCCTCTTGAACAACAGCTGATTGTAATATGAGCTAGACACCAAGCGTTCATGCCATTAGACTCCATACCTAGTGGCTTTTAGCATGATTCCCAAAGTCTAAACAATAATCAAAATATCAGTCACTACTATCTAATATTCAACATTGCAGTTCTCCTAAAAAGAAACACTTTGTATCACTTCAGAGTTTTTAAATTTTATTTTATTAGTACATACGTGCAGAACATGATACTACAGCACACTTCCTTTTTTAAAATCTCCTGTTCCTTGTCTTCCTGTCCCTCCCTCCATCCTCGTCTCCTCACCCAAATTTTCATCCTTATTGATATTGTTACTCTTAGTTCCCATTATTACATATGTTTACATTAATTGAGATTATTAGATTCCTATACATGACATATTTTATTTTCTAAAAATTTCTTTTGATCTTTTATTTATTTATTTGGTACAAGGTCTCACCATGCAGCTCAGACTTGGAGTGATCTTCCTGTCTCACCCTCCCCAGCACTGGTATTCTAGGTGTGCACCACCACGCCCAGTTGTCCAGTTCTCATTCCCTATGGGGGATGGAACCCAGGTCTTTGTGCTTGCCATGCAGGCACTAAGAGGAGCTATCTCTCCAGCCAGCGAATTTTATTCTTATTTCCTCTTCCCCTCCTCACCCTTGTCCTTGTTCTGTTGGTCCTTTTCCTTAGTGTAAGAAATCCGACACCTTGTCCCCTTCTACTTGTTCTTTATTATTCTCTTGGTTTGTATTTTGCTAAACTACAGTGAGAGATAGCATAATGCCATGCAAGTTGGTGTGTCTGGACTATTTCACTCAAAAATACATTTGTCAGCTGCGTCCATCTCCCTACCAATGCCTCATTTGTGTCATTCTTTGTAGCCACAGAGTATTCCATTGTATACAGATACCAAATTGTTTTCAATCAGTACATAGGGTGCTCCCAAGATTTAGCTATTATAATTTTTTTGTTTTTGTTTTTGTTTTGTTTTCTTGCTTAGTTTTTGTACCAGGAATCAAACTCAAGACCTTGAACTTTCCAGGCAGGTGCTAAAGCTGCCGAACTATCTCCCTGGCCCTGGAATTAGCTATTATGAATTGAGCTATATATATTGACATGCATGTATCATTACAGTATTTTGCTTTTAAACTCTATGGGGAAGACACCTAGCAGGGGGATTATTGGATCATATGGAATTTCTAAATTCAGTTCTTACATTCTTACCAACAACAGAGAGCTCTTTTTTTCACCACAGCTTTGCCAGAATTTGTTAGTGTTTGAGCTCTTCTTAATAGTGGTCATTCTTTTGGGAGTAAGGTGGAATTTTAGGGTTGTTTCAATTTGCAGAAATGTTGAACATTTTTTCACATATTTGTTAATCATTTATCTTTCTTCCTCTATGAAGTATCGGTTCATTTTTTCTTGCCCATTTCTTGACTGAATCTTAATTTTTAGGTGGTTTATTTTTTTGTATATTCTAGACATGAGTCTTTTGTCTGAGGAGTAACTTGCAATTTTCCCATTTTTTTAGGTTGAATTCTTTCACTGTACTGAAGTTCTTTGTCCAGTTTCAGTCTTCTCCAAACAGATAAGCAGGTTTCCCAACACCACGTGTTGAATAGCCTGACTTCCCTGTAACATATGCTTTTGGCTGCTTTGCCAATGGTCAAATAGCTGAACATGTCTGAGAAGCTCCTTTATTCTATGTCTGTCCCACCGACACAGGTATGTTTTTGTTTCAGTCCCACACTAGTTTTATCACTACTGCTTTGTACTATAGCTTAAAGTCAACTACTGATATGTCTCTTGCTTCTTGTGCTGCCTAAAATACCTTTTGCTATTCTAGGTTCCTTCTGGCTCCACATGAACCTTATAATTGTTTTCTCTACTTCGGTAAGTATGCTGTGGGTATTTTGATTGGAACTGCACTGAATTTGTATAACAGTTTTGGGGGTATGGTCATTTTGGCAATATCAGTGTAGCCTATCCAGGAGCAGGGGACATTGTTCCATTTTCTGATGTGCTCCGCAATCTCCCTTAGAGTACTGTACTTTTCTTTGTAGAGCTCTTTCACTTCCTTGCTTGGCTTAATTCCTGGGCATTTCATTTTTCTCAAAGCTTCTATGAATGGTATTGTTTTCATAATTTCTTTCTCACCAAGATAATAATGTTGTATGTAAATACTAATGACTTTTGTATGTTAATCTTGTACCCTGCGACATTGCTGAAGCTGGTATAATTAACTCTTAATTCTGAGAGGCTTTGGCAGGGTTCTTTGGGTCTTCTATGTAAAGTATCACGCCATCTGTATATGATAAGTTGAATACTTTCTTTACTATTTATATCCCTTTTGTTTCTTTCTCTTGTCTAACTTCTCTGGCTAATGTATCAAGTACTATGTCGAATAGAAGAGGTAATAGGGGACATTCTTGTTTTGTGCCTGATTATAGGGGGACCATTTCTAGATTTTCCCCACTTAGTATGCTGCTGGCTATTGGTTTATCACAGATGGCTTTTATCAAATGTAGGTATGGTCCTTCTATTCCTATTTCAGAGTTTTATCAGAAAAGGGTACTGAATTTATTGAAAGTCTTTTCTGTGTCTATTGATATGAGGATATGGTTTTTTGCTTTGCTTCTGTCTATGAGATAAATTACATTTATTTCCCTATGCATGTCAAACTACCCTTGCATCTCTGGAATGAAATCTACCCAATCATGATTTATGATCTTTTTAATGATGTGCTGCATTCTATTTGCTACTATCTTCTTGGAATTATTGCATACACTTCATTAGAGAAATTGGTATATAGCTTTCTTTTCTTAGTTGGATCTTTATCTGATTTTGAAAGCCGGATGGTACTACTGGCTTCCATAAATCAGGGTGCGATCACTCCGTCCTTCTCAATTTCTTTAAACAGCTCAAGGAGTACTGGTGATATAACATCCTTACCGGTTTTACCAAATTTGGCAGTGAATCTATCAGCTCCTGGGATTCTTTTGGTCAGTAGGCTCTTTATTACTGTGCTGGTTTTATTGCTTATTATTAGATTGCTAAGCATAATTATGTTTTCTTTGGTTAGTTTTGTTCATTTGTGTATGTGTATGAACCTGCTCATGTTTTCAAAATTTGTTCATTTGTTGGAATATAATTTTTTTTTTTTGTATTTTTAGGTAAGGGTTTACAGGATGTCCAGGGTCTCACTGCTAGATCAGACTCATAGTGATCCACCTGTTTACAGCCTCCCAAGAGCTGGGATTACAGACGGGTGCCACCATGCCCAGTCTCAATTGTCAGTCTCAGCACACTCCAGGAGGTGGGGCTGGCACAGCAGGCCCAGGGATAGAACTCCTGGCCTCTGCAGTGCTTTAATCCACTGAGCTATTTGGCTGGCCCATGGAATAGGTATTTTTAGGTAGTTACTATCTTCTGGATTTCCATAGCATTTATTGCAATTATTTTTGGGGGGAGACAGGATCTCACTGTGCAATTCAGGCTGGCTTTCAGTTCACTTTTGTAGCCCAGGCTGGTCTCAAACTCACATAGATCCTCCTGCCTCAGCCTCCCAAGTGCTGGGATTACAGGCATGTGCTACCACGCCTGGTGTGATTTCATCTTTTTTTCATTTCTAATTGTGCTGATATCTTTTCTCTTTCTCATGGGAGCCATGGCTAGAGGCTTGCCAATTTTATTTATTGCATCAAGAACTAGCTCTTCAATTCACTGATTTTTTTTTAAACTTTTTTTCTCAATTTTCATTGATTTTTTGATGGGATTTTTATCCTTAATTGTGGTTTGGGAATGGTTTATTGTTTATGCTCAAGTATATTAAGATTTCTCATAAGGTTATTTGGGCTTGCTCTGTTTTCCTAATATGGCATTGATTGTAATGAGCCTTCATCCTGGAACTACTTTCACAGTTTTTCAGAGGTTTTATTGAGCCATACCATTATCATTAACTTCCACAATTTTAAAAGTTTCTTCTTTGACTTCTTCTGTGACCCACAGCTTATTTATCAGTATACTGTTAACTTTTCAGGAACTTTTTCCAAAATGTTTTGTCATAGGTTTCTTTTTTGGAGGCAAGGCTTCACTACATAGTTCATGCTGTCCTCAAACTCGCAGTAATTCTTCTGCCTTGGCCTTCCAGCTGCTGGGATTATAAGCATGCACCAGCATGCCCAGCTTGGTATCTATTTTTAGTGCACAGTGGTCTGACAGTATGCATGGAATATTTTCAGTTCTTTTATACATTACTTAAGCAGGCTTTGTGAACTGGTTTATGATCCATTTTGGAAAAAGTGCAATATGCTACTGAAAAGAATGTACCCTGTGTTGTACAGGGCTGGATGGTTCTATAAATATCTATTACTTCCATATGTTCAAGGGTGTAATTTAACTTTCACATGTCGTTATAGATATTTTGTTTCGGTGATCTGTTTGCCAAAGTACGGTGGCATTACGATTGTGTTACTGTTCATTGGATCTTTTCATTTCAGCAGTTTATGTTTTATGAAGAAAGGTGTTCCAGTACTTGGTGCATATATGTTTATCAATGTTAACTCTTCTTTTCCCTTCTAATCAATTTTATCTTGGAGTTTACTGTGTCTGGTGTTAGAACTGTTGCCTGTGCTTATTTTTAGAGTCCTGATCCATGAAATATTGTTTTCCATCCTTTAATTTTAATTGACTATCTTTTTAGATTACATGAGTTTCTTAAATGAAAGATTGCTGGATCCTAGTTTTTGATCCAGTCTGTCAGTCTGTGTTTTTTTTTTTTTAATTGGAGAGTTGAGGCTCTCGTCATTGAGAGATATTACTGAGATTGATGTTCTGACTGTTATTTCCTTTTTTATCTGTTGGTGCCAACCCTTTGTTCCTGACATTTTTTATAATTGTTTGTCCATTGACCTCACTAGTCTCCTCTGTGCTTTCAGCTGTGTCTGATTCATTGTGTCTGTCAAAACTACTCATAAATATTTTCTTCAGAGCCAGTTTATCACTAATGCATCTTCTGAGCTGGTCATTTTCACAGGAAAACCTCATTTCTCTATCTATCTTGAAGGATAGCTTTGCTGGCTAAATGAGGAGAGTTTGCAGCTTATACAGAGATCTTTACTAGGATGTCCCTCCTTGTAAATTTTCAGCTTTTTAGGTCCAACGCACATAATTATTCCTTATGTTGTTTACTTTAAGTGGTTGGGACTCTGTCCCTATATTTTGCTATGAGAATTATTTTTGGCTATAACAGCACCAACAGATTCAACACTTTTACGTGATAGTCCTTGCAAGTACACTTCCCTCCTTTGTCAACCCTCTACACACACAAGAACCATTTATTATTTATGATTGCTCAGCCATGAGGTAGGAAAAATGAAGGGAAAATGGAAGGCGGGTGAATGAACAGTATGAGACCCTAAGAGCAAGGTTCCTAGGAAGGGGACAGAGGTAGATAACAACAAACGCTTGATGTTGGTTCTGATTCTACTGGAGCACTTTTAGTTGAGTTGAGGGCTAGGCATTTAAAGTTTTCAGAGGATATTTGTGGGGGCCAGGGTGAGACATGGGAGGAAGGAGGTTTACTTTGGAATTGAGAAAAGCTATGTGGCTTCCAGAAGCTGTGGGCAGAGAGGACAACAGCCCAGGAAGATACGGGAAAGACAAAGGCTTACGATAGGGAGGGTTAGTGCTAGAGAAGATGGATTGATGCTGAGCAAGCTAAGTATGAGAAATTAGAAACTTTGGAGGAGAAATTTAGATATTTTGGAGAAAAATAAATATATAAGGTAACAGTACGGCTCTGGGGGTTTGTGGTGAAGAAGCTACATAGGAAGCTGAGATGTATGAGGAACCTAGACACCAGGCAAATCAGAGCCAAGGAAAGGAAACACACATAAAAGTAAAAACCTAATAAACATAAAAACCCACGAAAGACACAACATAAGTCCACATAACTAAACAGAGCAAGAAACAAACAAAAACTCAAACCTATAAAATATTCTATGGGAACACAGATTAAACTAAGTAATCCAAAGAGACACTGTATATGTGATTCCCAAGCTGCTTCTTTGCCACAGAGTCTGGGTGCTCAACCCGATGCTGCCTCTGACCTTTCCGCTGCAGTACTGAAACTCAGTACTTCATTGTGCCATGCTGCCGGCATTCCTGCAGAGTCTGATCCAGTTCAAGTTCTTGGGGTGGGAGCTCTTGCTGTCCCTTCTCCCTAGGCAAGATGGTGGAATCCACAGACAAATGCACTGGCACAAACTTGTGACGGAGTCAGGAGTATACCTGTGCATCAACTCAGCTACATGTGAACAGGCCAATCATTTACAGGTGTATCTATGAGGGCTGGTTGAGAACATACCAATTTGGATCTCCTTTTAGCTTGGAAAAAAAAAATAAAGCCAAGTATTGATCTACAACTAATATGCACTAAAAATGACAGCTATCCTTTTAGGGTTTAAAGCAAAAAAAAAAGAGCATCCATGTGGGGGTAGGGAAAAAGGTTTTGTTTTGAAATCCTGCTCACAGCCACCAGGGTTTGTTCCCCAGCAAGCTGTACCAGCCCCACCCCTGGGGCACAATGAGACAGTGACTGAGACTGGGTGTGATGTGCCTGTAATCCCAGTGCCTGGGAGGCTGGAAACAAGAGGATCACTACAAGTCCAATCTATGTAGTGAAACTTCATACATACATACATACATACACACACACACACATACATACACACACACACACATACATACACACACACACACATACAAAGAAGGTCCTCTACTATGTTGTGTGGGAAGAAGGAAATGAGGGCGAGACAAAGGATTCTAATGGTGATAGAGAAATGCTATTTATTTCGGTGGGGAAAAATGGGGCATAAAGTTAGTAGTGAGAAATGGGGATGAAAAGGGATTCTATGACTGGTGCAAATACTAGGGGGAAATACAGGGAGACAAGGGGAAAAGAAAATGAAAAATCGAGAATGAATATGAAATAAGAGAAGTTGGGTGAAAGGTATGGATAGAAACAGAAGGATTAAAAAGGGACAAAAGAAGATTCCCTTAACTTCTGTAAGCTGTACGGAAGAAAAAGGCAAAACGAAGAGAAACACACACACACTTGTAAAAGAAAAGGAAGTGATGGAATAAAAATGGAGTGATAAACAGAAAGAGGAAAACAACGACGAAAGTTTTCTATTGTTCTTTTCCACAGCTAAGAATAAGAAGCAGAGTCTGAGCCAAGACAAAACCCTGCTCCTACCCGAAGTCTAAGGCAGCGCTCCACCCCAGGATGGAGCCGGATAGAGATGTTGACATGGCGTAGGGACAGGCGCCAACGTGACCTTCCAGTCCTGTGTAGCTCAGGTGGAACCTGGCCCCCAGCTGCACAAGCCAGGTCAGTGTTCACCGGTGCCAGCCCCTCAGCAGCACGGCATGCAGCCTGGTCTCCAATCACTAGCGACCTGTCTCCCATGGCTCACTCCCTCGGGGAACCTGACAGTGTGGAGTATGGCTTGGAGACAACGGGCTGCTCTGGGTCCCTGGTGTAAGCATTGAGCGCCTCCCTACAGCGATGGTCCCTAAAGCTCTCATTCCAGTTATGGCGGTGGGTGGTGGACTAAGGCCACTCACTCCCCATTAGCTGTGGAAAGCCCCTCTGGAAGCAGTGTTCCATTTTCCTTGTAGGTTCCAACTGCTGCTGACTCTCATGCCCAATGTGATTATGTCTCCCTCCACTTAGGATCGGTTCCCCTCCTCCTCAGTGTTTCCAGCTGATGTTCTCTAAATCTCTCTGGTGTAGCTCTGCCTCTGTTCAGCCATGTTGGATCTTTCAGGTTCTACCTTCTCAGTGAATCTTTCCTCAGCATCTGTGATATGACTCTTTCTCTGCTTAGCCATGCAAAGTTTCCTGTGCCGGACTTTTGCCTTGTCCAAGGTCAGGTCTGTTGTTTGGCTGGCACTTCTGCTCTCCATGCAGAGGGAAAACAACTCAGAGCCTGCATCAAGTTGGCAGTGGATGAGCCAAGGTGTGGAAGCCACAGCTGTAGAGCTCAGCCAAGTGTTGCACCAGGACCACAGGGCCAAGTGACCCACGCCACTGGCACATTTGAAAAGAGCCCCCTGGTGACTCATATGCAAACAGGGTTGAGAACTACAGGCCTAGGACCTCATAGTTCAAAGGGCTGTCCGTGGGTCTGAAGTATAGCTTCCCCCTGGAACCACTAGAAATAGGGATCTTATGCCTACCCAGGGCCTAGAGAAGAACCCAAATGCCCATTTTAATAAGATCTCCTGGTAATGCACACGCTCAGTAAAATCAAACAGGTACTAGAGTAGGGAGAAAGTCTGGATTCTTTATATTATTGTTCCTGTAGAACTTCAAATTCCAAGTGAGAAACTTTCTAAGGGTTGCCTTTATCCCCTGCTCCTAATTCCATATTACAGAGGGACAGGGAGGCTATATGAGCTTCCCTTGTGTTCCAGAGCCTGGTAGAGGATGCAGCATAAACGGATATGAGACAAAGTATCTCCCACTCAGAGCAGCGGTGAGCCACTGAATCTCACAGTCCATCCAGCCTATTTTCCATGAACCAGGCCCAGCAACCATGCAGCAATGCCTGGAGCTGGCAGCACGTAGGCAACATGTGCATAACAGAAGCTTGTGCCAGGTGACTCAGTCTATTGGGGATCCCCTGGGATCCAGAGTCGGCAGGAAACTCAGGGTTTCTGCTTCTGGGCTCTGTTCCCAGACAGCAGATCTCTGAGCCAAAGCTTTCCAACTAGATCAATGGCCCAGAGCCAGCTGACAGCCAGCAGCACATTCTACCCTAAAAGCACCCTGGGGAATGTGTAGGCAGCAGCCACCAGGCCTTGTGGAGCCTACGGCCTGAGAAGCAAACATAGAAGAAAAAAGCACCCCAACCCCAGGAGCAGGGTTGGGCCCTCGCTATGTCAGCTGAAACCAGGGCCAGCTGTGCTGCTTGGTCAGGCAGAGCCAGACTCCTGTCTTCACAGGAAAGTGTTGGAGCACCAGAGGAAGCGGCAGCCACTCCCTGCGACCAGAATCTGTGGCCTGTGAGATCAAGGCAAGGAAGCTGCCCGTCCAGCCGGTGCCCACGCAGCGCCCCAATCAGAGCAGCAGCGGCCATTTACCAGTGTTCACATGCCCAGCACAATGGGCCACATAAGGCAGGTTATCATTACCACTGCATGGGACAGGCAACAATAAAGCTGAGGCTCAGAATTCAAGGATTTCATTCCAGGCCATGCTGCAAGTAAGTGGCAGAAGTGAGATCTAAACCCACGTCCCGTCACACCCACAGCCCACACTCACTGTGTGAGGCCACTGGATGCACACAAATGCACCGCAGAGCTCCAATCCCCTCTACCCTACAGATGAGAAGACCGAGGTCAGAGGGCATGCAGTTGAAGGTCACTCAAAACAAGCCACAGCCTCACTCTTACTAAGGAACAGGAATGATGAGATAACGCAGGAGGAACCAAAACTTCTGGGGTACATCAGATCGACACAAGTAGGATTAGAAGTGCTGACAAGAAAAGCAGGGCCTCACGGCCTAACTACAGCAGAGGCAGCTGCACACATCTGTCTCACGTGCTCCCAGCTAACCTCTCTGGGTCTTAAACAACCACTAAGGCCCAAAAGGATGTCTGTGACTACTTCTGCTTCACTAGTTTAGCTAACCCAGAAATGCCAAGCTGGCCTCCTTGCTAGCTGCCAGTGAATCGATTTGCCCCACAGGTGCCAACCACACTCCCCAGCCTAAAGTCTTTCTCTCCCTCTCACCTCTCTTTAGAATTCTACTTTTGCCTTATTTAAGTCCATTCACTGACTTGCTTACATGTGGTAAAACCAATGTCCCTGAGTTATTCCTTATAGAGACCCTATGATTTCACTAAAGAATCTGCAAGTGCTGGTGGAAGTTCCCCCCATCACATCCCATAAGGAGGATTGGCAAGGCCGCTACACCCTGCCCCACAGTGGTCAGAGTGACCAGCCACACTCTCCACACCTCCATCGCTCCTTCCACGCTGGCCCAGCCCTCCATGTCTAGCCTAAGCTCTCCTGGCCCCTCCCTCTTCCCTTTACCTCCTCTGCCTTTGCTCCACTCTCAGGAAGCCTCATCCAGCCTGATGGGTATTCTCTACCAGTGCCTCACTCAGGCTAGGATGCCTTTCCTCCACCTGGTAGGGTTTTCTGGCCCTAAATCCCACAGCAGCAAGATACCCTCTCCTCTAGAATCCCCTCTACCATATTATTTTCACTGTTCCTTTTGGTTTCTACTAAGAAATTAAAATCTTCTCTAGACATGAGCCAGGCCTTATCAATCTGACCCATTAAATAGGTTTTTAACACCCGGAATCTTCAGGAAATGCACAAAAAAGTAGAGCCTCAAAGAACCCAATAGAGAGTAATTCCACTCTGAGGCATAAATGCAGGGGAACTGCCCAGACAAAACATATATGGAGGTATTCACTGTAACATTCTTCATAATGGCAACAAGGAAGGAAAACTCAAATGTTCATGAGCTGAAAAATAGGTTTTTTTTAAAAATGGTATGAATCCACCTGGTGGAATACCATTCAGCCACCAAAAAGAATGAAGTATTGATCCATGCCATAATACAGATGAAACTCAAGTACTATGCCAATTGGAAGAAGCTAGGAACAGAATGCCACATCATCTATAATTCCATTTATATGAAAATGTCCAAAATAGGCAAATCCATAAAAATAGAATATAGGTTAGTATTTGCCATGGGCTAGTGAATGCCTGCTAATAGGTATAAAGTTTCTTTCAGGAAAGAGAAAACTGAAATTAGGTATCAGTGATATGGAGATGATGTTCAGGTTACACTAAAAAGCCCTGAATTATGTACTTTTTTTTTTTTTTTTTTTTTTTTTTTTTTTTTTTTTTTTTTTTTTTTTTTTTTTTTTTTTTTTTTTGTCTTTTTGAGACAGGGTCTCACTATGCAGTTCAGGCTGGCCTTGAGCTCACTTTTGTAGCCCAGGCTGGTCTCAAACTCTTACTGATCCTCCTGGCTCAGCCTCCCAAGTGCTGAGATTACAGGCGTGCACCACCACGCCCCGCTGAATTATATACTTTAAAAAGGTCAATTTTATGACATGCAAATTAGATTTCAGTTTTTTAAACAATTTAAAAAAACAAAACCCCGTAGGCTTGGGAAGTGTCAGATGCTGCGTCTGCACTCTTGTACTCTGACACAGTGAACACTCTCTAGACACACTGGCCCTCCAGCTAGTGCCACCCCTGGAGGTTGTTGTCCACAGCGTCATTCCCACCCTTTTAGACAGGTGGCATTTCCTACACGATCTCCTCCAGTTTTCACACCATGCTGCTGCTAAGGGCCAGTACCAAGTGATTTCCGGGCCACAGGACTCTTGAGGCCAACCCTGGGAAAGTCCAGACCAAACTAATCTCTGTCACCCCAGTTCCTGAGGAGCAACAGGTGAAGGTCTCCCATCCCCAGGCCCAAATCAACCCCACCCATGACCGTGGCATCTCCATTTTCATTTCTATATTCTATACCTCAGTTCAAAGGAAACAATTCTGTGGTCTAAAAACAGGTCTAAACACCATTATCCAAGTCACTGTCTCTCCTGATGGTCCTTGTCAGCCAAAGCCCAGGAGATTCAGAGACTCAGCTGTTTTCACTGAGATGAGTCTAATGAGCAAGAAAGAATTTCAGTGCAGGAAAAACCAAGCAGGTGCCTCTCGGATGAGTTTCAGGGGTCAGCAGTGCTGGTGACTGGGGTAAAGTGGGCAGAACAGCTCCTGTGTCCCTGCCCACTGCTCTTTTGGGAGGCAGGTGGGTCTCAGAAGAGAAGGTGGGTCCTGCTGACACATCCTCACTGTGGCCTATTCTGAAACCCAGGAGCCCCCAAGGGATTTCTGCAGTATCCCCCCACCCCACCCTCCACTGTCCTTATAACATTTCACCAGTAAAACTTTGTACAGAAGCTTCCCACTACCAACACACACAAGTCTGTGACAAAGAGTCCTTGTAAGGGCACATTCAACCCAGAGTCGAATAAGCCAGTGCCAGAGAGAATACCTCTATCCTCAAAGCAACTCCCAAACAAATGAATGGGGCCTCTTTGCCCACCTGCGCCTCAACTTTGAGGCACACCACCCAGTCCCCCAGAGGTAAGCAGAACTGCCATAGAATGCACCCTATACTGCTTGCTTCCCTGCCTCAGTTCCCCCTGAAGTAAATCTGCTGTCTATTTGAAAAGTAAAAACCACTTGTATTAAACTCTACCACAAGATCTAATTCTGAAGGGCCAGAAACCAGAAATAGATTCTATGACTTCTTTAATGGAAACAATTTTTAAAAATAGCCCACAGTGCCTCTGTGGAAAACACCTAGCATGGAGCTGAGCACTGGGTCAGGCCAACACCTGCCATCACAAGGAAGCACACTGCACTTGAAATTATAACAAGCTGCTCTTAAAAGAAATAAATATACAGCCATTTGCAAAGCACAAAGGGCTCCCTCAGTGCCTTTCAAACCTGTTATTAAATGAATAAAAGCTCCTTACTTATAAAAGGCCTGGTTCTCCACGCCACACTTCCAGAGATGCTTGCAGGCAGCTGGTGTTGATGTGTGGAATGCCAACATGGCTTTTTTCTAATAATAATAAAAAAAAAAAAACAATAAAACAAACACAGTTCAACACAGTTGCTATTTTTCCTTCAGGTATCTACCTACTCATATCCTGCCTCCTGCCCATAGATCTGCGGTAGCTTCAAATTACTGTTTTTATTTTTTTTTTTTAAGTATGGTAGAAACAGTATCCCCAGCCCACCCAGCTGCCCACTGTTAGACGTCCCTCATCTATCTGAGCCCTGTTTCTGATATAAAGCAGCTTTCCAATCCTCCTGGACACTCCAGCAAATCATCTTTCTCTCAGACTGAGATTAGTCTTGACACCTATTTTTCATGCTTGAGTAATGGGTAATTGAACTGAGAAGGAAAATCTGCAAACTTCAGAGCTGGCTCTGAGGCTCAACCTTTTGCTAATGCCACCCCTAATGAATGTGTTCCCTGGCAAACCGCCGCCTTTATCTGGTAACCCCTTTGTTTTTAGACTATTGGACTCACACGCTACTCATGCCCCTCCCCCAGTGCTGGTTCATATCCTGTTTCATAAGCATTCTGCGTTTTTTCATACCTCTGTACCTCAGTACAAAGACTGAGGAGATCCATATTTTATTGGAGTTTGCCTCACCTTCTTTTATACCCAGGGCTACATAATCAGCATTGCTTACCTACTTTACTGTCATGCAACCCAGCGTTTCTTTGTTTACCTCTCAAATGCCTTTGGCCTATAGGTTCCATTATCATCTCACTCAGGGGCTACAAGACTAAGGCATATTTTATCCCTAATTTCCCCGCAACACACGCAACCAGTAATGAGTAAAATAAACCGCCTCTGACCTCCTTCTGCGTGCCAATCACATAAAACGTCTTCCCTTCAAACTTCAATTTGCAGACATCTGGCCTATGAAGAGAAAAACTGTGGGTAAGAGGGAAAAACAAAGTAACAGCTAAGCCCAGTACCTGGCTTTCCTTAGGAGCCGACTGCCTTGCAAATGCCTGACTTCAGGGTCCTGGCAGTCGCATCAACACAATACAAGCAGAATTATTTTTTTCTCTGAGCACACATCTTCTCACCAAGGAGGCATCTACTAGGGCCTGTGTGTCAGAAAGGTTTTACGAGAACAGCTCCTTAAGACAAAAGCTGAAGTCGTGCTTTCAAAGAACAATTTGTCACTCGCCAAGTTGTTCTCACAATTTTGAGCATTTCAATGTGTAATGAAGCAATGCTTTGTAAACAGGGAGAGCAGGGGTGAAAACTTCGCAGTGTGGTCTATGTGGATCTTGGAGCTGCATGTGGTAAGATGAGAAGGTCAGGTGCTTTGAATCCAAATTATTGCATTAACTGAATCTGAGATAACCATGTTCCCCTAGCCTTGAAAAGCAAGCAAGCCAGCTCACATTTTTTGACCTTGCACTTGCCAGGCAGACACTTGTGCCACAGAGCTATCTCCCCAGCCCCCTAACTCACATTTTAGTTGCTAATGTTCACTAGCACTCTCAGGCTCCTTGGAGGAAAGATGTAGCCTAACTATTTAAAAATGGGAGAAATAACTCTGAATTGTCTGCAGATCCTCTCTTGAGAGGAACATTGGTGTACAATCCAAATGGGGGGTTCTGCTGCTCTCACCAATACTTTCCACTCTTCTACATACCCAGAAGAAAAATAACATCAAGGGAAGGAAAATACCTGAAACTAATCTGCATTTGCAATGCACCAGTTTCCAACATAACTACTCTGGGTTCAAGCAATTCAGAAACCTGAGGACCTAACATCCCTCTGGTCCCCTGAGGACTTTGCAGTGCTAGGGCAGGATGTGGGAAGCACCAAATTGCCCATGTTCTCCCAAGTCCATAGGAATCCCTAGGGCAGCCGTTCTGAAATGGACCAAAGGTGATTAACCCTGGGGCAAGGCACAAATAATACAGGAAAGAAAGCCAGATAATATCGCCCCCCATTGCACTTTATACATCACAAGTTGTAACGGGTCTGCAGGCACTCTCACACCCATTAGTTCATTTGTTTTATTGCCTCCTTCTCTCCTTCCAAGGCAGCCAGAGACAGCCAATCTCTATTCTGTGGGTGGGTACAAAAAAGTCAAAGAATTTAAGTGATGTCTTCAAGTTTTGAGGACATTAACAGTTGAAGAAGAAAACAACTGGCACAGAGAGGGATTTAAAATATGAGCTGAGAAAGAGATGCCAGAAAAGGTGAAGAAGAGGCTTAGAGGAACTGGGAGTCTTAGAGAGGGTGCTGCCACTTGAAGACAGAGCAGGAGGTACAGGGAAGGGTGTGTGCATAGCTCACTGATGTTGATCCAGTAGCGATGGCGTCAAAGAGAAGCAGGTCTGAAGGACAGCACTGAGGAAAGGAAGGGGTTTAATAACTCGATGGAAGACAGCCTGAAGCTAAGGAAACCATGACACTGAGGTTCCAGTGGGTACAAGAAACTAGCTCCAACCCAGGGACTAACGGTGCCCAAGACCATCAAGAATGTCACAGCCAAGGACTCACAGCTTAAGTCTTTGGGGCAAGCTCACAGGGTGAAAAGTCTTATAGGGGCCATAAGAAAAGAAACTGAGGGGCTGGGGAGATAGCTCCGAGGCACAAGTGCCTGCTGGGCAAGTGCAAGGTCGTGAGTTCGAACCCTGGTCCCACAAAAAAAAAAAAAAAAAAGAAAAGAAACTGAGTCAAGCTGTAGGTGAAAGAGATGAAAGCTTTAGCATATTCCACTCAGTGCACACAGAACATCCACTGCTCCTCCCTCACAGCAAAATCATCCGCTATGAATACCACTGGACTGGAAGTACCCACCCTCCAACTTCCTTACTGACACGACCTGGACTTCATCCTCCCTCTGTGTTTGTGCAGATTATGCTCTCCCAAGCCAAGGGAAGGGTCTGACTAACCAAACACACGTGGACTTTCCAGTCTTCTCAGCAGGGACTGGCTTAAATAAGCATATGTGACCCAATTCTACCCAACTAAAACTATGAGCCATCTACACAGACTCTGAAAAAGCTACCCTTGTTTCAAAAGGAGACCCATGGAAGGAGCTTCTCTCCTCCACAATCTGCACACTTCTGTGAAAGAAGCCAGACTGATAGTCACATCCACCTCATGAACATGAATCTGGGAACAAGTTACCAACGTGAATGCAAAGAAGAAAGTGGAGACCAGAACCTTTGCTGACCTGTGAGGCTGCTCAGTTCCTAGATAAGGTAATGGCTCATGGCCTTCGGGCTTTGTGCACCAGTCCTCTAACTTGTAAGCATTTCTGGGTAGATGTGTGTGCTATTTTTTTTCAAAAACAACTTCACTGGTACCCTTGAGGAAGAAAAAGGGCGCTTGTGCATAGGAAAGTCAATAGAAGAGAAGTAGAGAGAAGTGAGCAGGAGACAGTAGATCCGGAATTGCTCCAAAACACTGCTGTGGCTTGGCCCCCAAAGTTCCATGCGCTGGGAGCTTGGCATTGAAAGGTGGTGGGGCCTTCAAGGGGTGAGACCTAGTGGGAAGTGATCTGGCAACCTCAGGACCCTGCCCTATCCTGAGCCCCTGTACTGAGGGCTCAGCCAGGTCGGTCGGCAGAATCTGCTGGTGATTAAACACTAAACCCAGAGCCCCCCTCCCCCAGCCTGGGTCTCCGGAGGTGACTCCTCAAGTTGACAAACCCAATTCCCCATGAAGGGCAACCTAGATTGGGTTCCACTCATAGGTGATACATTCTTTTGTTTTAAAGCTTCAAGCTAAAGAAATGGATAGTAGACAATCTACTCAGTGCTACACACACACACACACACACACACACACACACACACACACACACACGATCAAAGAGTAGGGTGATTAGTTATTAATGCAGTAAGCCAGTTTTTCCAAACAACTCACCATTTTATTAAGTGGATTCTCTTATTTCCTTGGAATACCACAAAGCCTGCAGCAGTGAATCCTAAAAATGTTGTCATTCCTGTCGAATCCTGAACAAGGGAAATAAAAAACCTTTTGGATTGAGGGCAAAAAAAGTAAAAGAAACACAACACCCTTACTCATCTTATCCTGGGTCAATTTCAGATCAAGTCCATTGATTGTAACAATGGAGGCTCCTGGGGTGGAGCCTCTCACTGCCAGACTTTCAAAATCTTGGTGAGGCTCAGAATTATATGGTTTTCACCTTTCAAGAGCAGTGGATCTTCTGTCCCACAGGAACCTCCTGTGGGACAGGAAAAGATTACACCCTAATAGTAAGTCTATTTTCAAACATCTTCAAGGCTGTCTGTGTCATGTAAACTCTCTTTGGTTGTTATTAGTTCTGAATACCATGAAATCAAAGCTATCAGTATTTCCTATAATGTGGTTCAACTCACACAAGATTTCTGTTAATTTCAGTATTTCAACATGCCCAGAGAAGCCTACTTTGCTTCTAGCCTAGACCAGGAACACTAAACCATTTATGGATAAGTGAAGTGAAGGCCACAGAATAGTAACAAAAACAAAAATCAAGTCAGTCTTGAAGTGATGAACAAAAAAAGTGAGGTTTAAATTGCTGGATAAAATCAAAGTCACTAAGTGGAATAACGAGATTTATACCATAAGTGGAAGGAACATCTGGAAAATATTTTCTAACCATCATGGAGGCTGAACAAGAAGAGGGACCAAGGCCACCTCCCTGGTTATACACTGGCATCATCCGGGAGCCTGATCCTCCACCTACATACACATCCTGAGGGAGGACCTGGGCGTGTTCCAGGCAGTAGATATCTTCAATGAGAAGCCTGAGCTGTGTGCTAATGAGCTAGTATTTAGTTTGCAAGCTGATCTAATCTGCATAAATAAATGATCCAGCGTAACTTAAGAGCCCAACTGATAGAAATACCTAGTTTAGTTAGTGTTAGTGTCTAATTGAGGCACAGTTAAAATATGCAAAGGAAAATAATGCTTGCATAGGTCATTTCTGGAAAATATCGATAACAGTATCATCACTTTAGGAGTTTAACAAAGAGAAAGATTTCCCAAACTGACCCCAGAATTCTTCTGTCTTCCGATAAGGAAGGTCTCTTTCAGCCTTGAAAAAAATACTATTAAATTATGTGAATAAAAGAACTAATGCCATAATGTAATTTACATTTGTCTTCTGTTCTTCTGCCTCCTGTATGTAAAGAATGCTTTCTTGGCAATAGCAGCCTTGAAAATACACTGGGATCCTCTAAGTTTCCAAAGGGAAAACATCTTCTACTTGATGCATTAAATTCATGGTTACCGACTTAGGGAACTACAGGGGTTACACTGCAGAGTGTGAGCAAGTGACAGACTCTAGAAGAGAAATCTCCTCTGAACACATGGAACTGGGCCCACAGCTGGCCCTTCCAATCAGCAGCTGTGCGTGAGGCTATGGAAACCTCCTGAGAGGGTTCTTCCAGGCATTTACACCCATTCACTTTATCTGTGACTGCTGAGCAACAGTTACCTTGCATGGATGAGGATCAACCCCATAGGTCTCCAAAGTGTGAGCTTTCAGGAGTAAGTTAAACTCAGCAACTGGTGGGCTCTGGCCTCTAAAATCACACACAAAACAAGTTTAGGGAGTTAAATGAAAAACAGAAACATGGAATCTCTTCAATAAAATATGCAGTAGTACATTAAATATGGGAAAAATTCATATGGAAACAGTAATCAGGTTATTTTTCACCATAAGTGAACTGCTAAGCAATCTGAGCACATGTGCTTAGCTGTTCCACCACACACCCACGTGCAGCTCAGTACTCCAGTACAGCTAATCAAGGTTATCAAGTTACCAATAAGCAGGCCCTCACAAATTCAATTTTGATACAAAATAAAGTTCAGCATCTGTTCTTTCCTATGCATCTGGGGATTATCCTGGGTAAACAATATTTGCTCTTGCCCAGCATAGACACTGAACAGCACTGTTACCCCACCAACAAATCTAAACAGAGCTCTGCAGGTAGCAAAGAACCACCAGACATTCCATGGGAAGCCCTGGATTCTTTCCTTTTCTTTCTTTTTTTTTTTTTTAAACTAGGATTTTATTGAATTTGCAGATTCATTTGCATGATATAAAGATAATGAATGATTCCTGACAGAACCTCTGACTGAGTTCACCTATTTGACCTGTGCGAAAGAAAAATGTCTTGTTTTCGTATTTTTTAAAAAATCACTTACTGATTTATTCATTTATCAATTTGGTACAGGGTCTCGCTACACAGCATGGACTCTAGTGTTCCTCCTGTCTCAGTCTCCCAGCACTGGGATTACAAGCATGTAGTCTCAAGGAACAAACCTCAGTCCTCTTGCTTGCCGGGCAGGCACTTAGATTCCCAAGCTATCTCTCTGGCCCAAAAAATATTTTGTAGAATGGCAGGTGCAATGGTTGTGCTAAGTATGTTTTTTTTTTCTCTTTTCTTTTTTATAGCAGTGCAATTTTTCATAGCTAAATCTTGGAAACAATCAAGTGCCCACCAACTGAAGAATGGAATCAAAAAAGATGTGCTATTTTTATACAATGGAATATTACTTAACTTTACAGAAAGATAAACTTCAGGCTTTTATAAGTAAATAGATGTAACTGGAGATCATCCTCATAAGTGAAATAAATCAGACTCACATGTGCAAACATCTGTGTTTACACATAAGTATTCACACATAAGTATTTACAACTTATATGTGTAAACATCATATTGTCTCCCTAATGTGAGAAACTGAAAGAGTAAATAAAATTCAAAGGGTAGAATAATAGATACAGTGAAAGGAAAAGAAACTGCTCAAAAGGAAAGAATTGGGTTGTGAGAAAAGAGAAAGAACACACACAGATACACACACACACACACACACACACACACACACACATATGATAGCTAATTGTACTACTAATCTCTATTGGTTTATTGAAAGGAACACAATGCTTAATTGTTTGATCAATTTGGCATGCCTATATCTGGTAGTCTAAACAACTACTTAGAAGATAACAATATGCAATTTAACAACAAATGTTAATTTCCTATCACTTTATCCTGCATTCTATAAGGAAATCCCAACCACCACTCCTAATGGTGACCTCTGGGATGGTAACTGACATCTCAACCACAGGGGGAAAAGGACTACAAATACCAATGACAGTAGACTACTCTCAGCTGACCTCTACACCTGACCTGACTATTTCAGAGACCTCACCTTGACCATCTTTAGAGCCCACACATCATGGAGAATCCAAACCACTCTCCACAGAGAATTACTTGACTTCAACAGGAAAAGTTCATTATGGAAAGCAATGAGAATTCATTTTTATTTTTCAAAATGTAATTTATATTGCAGTATTAAATCCATTCCACCAAAACTGCCTCGATGGGGTTTCCCACAGCCCCTCAAGTCACCCAGAGTGATCTTCCCTCTAAACCAAGACAGCATCTCATCTACTTCCTCCCTAAAGCCTTTAAGGATCTTCCCTTTTCTCTTAATGGACTGACATGATGTTCCAAAGCATCCAGGAGCATCCTCATACTCTGTTTTGATACAACATTCTAAGTTGTTTCTAATTCAAGCCTCCAGCTTGCCAATTCATTCTCTGCCTGGATGCATTCTGCTTTTCATCTCATTGATGTCTTTCTAAATATCAATTAAGCATTTTGTTTCCTAGGCAATAGTTTGAGGGTCTTGAAACAGCAGCATGTTCTTGGTTCATGAGTGTGATTCCTCCTGTCTCTTGCTTCCTGGAAAGTCCAGCCTGTTGGCTCTGTGAGTGCCGCGCTCCTGGTGAAGGTCCTTGTGGGGCTCAATCACAGTGTCTCACCCACTGGGTTGGTGCTTCCTGAAGTCTTCTGAGTCTGGGGTCAGTGCACATGTGCAATAAGCCTATTTAACAGAGTGGGTTCCAGAAGCTGTAGCTGGAAGGGTGAGATGCGCCATGTAACTGGATTTAGAGTAAAGTTTCTAGTTCCTTCTGGGAATTTCGTTTTTCACACATGCGGAACCTCAGCTCAGGCCTGCTGCTAGCTGTGAGCCGGAGGAAGCAGGAAAGCTGCCGCAAGACGTCACACACAGGTGCCATTCACTGATGGCTGACCCGAGTATGCCTAGCCCAACGCGCCCGGAAGCACTGCCTGCTTGTGCATATGGCTGGCCTGGGTCCTCTCTGCATCCTTTCTTCCAGAGATGTCCTCAGCCTTGAGGCTGAAGATGGGATTCTGTAGAGTGCCTCTTCTATTAGACACAAGACAAAGATGGTTACCTTACACAATATTCATGAGAAATAAACTCTACTGTCTGCTTTAGGAAAATAAAGTCTTTCTGCAGTTTTTCCAGATTTCTTCAGTTTGGGTGTTTTAAGTTTCACCCTAATCCCACATATGTGTGGGAAATTTTTATTTTGATCATTACTGTGTAAACTCTTTCAATCCAATTAATCCTATCTTTGGCTTTTCCTTTGATTTCTTTTTTCAGACAAGATCTTGCTCTATAATTCAGGGTGGCCATGAACTCACTGTGTAGCCCAGGCTGGCCTTAAACTCATGGCAGTCCTCCTGCCTCAGCCTCCCAAGTGCTGAGATTAAACCCTTGTGCCACACGTGGCAGATAAATATTTTCTTTTTAAGACACAAATATAATTATATTTCTCTTAATAAAGTATAAATAGACTGCAAAAGTCATTAACTATATTGACATCGAGGGGCCCGGCAGGATGGCTCAGTGGTCTAAAGCACCTGCAGGCGGCTGCAGGGACCGCGGTTCGATCCCTGGCACCACATGCTGCGCCAGCCCTGCCCTCGGGGTGGGCTGAGCCAGCCATAAAAATGAGTGAATAAACAAAGGTTCTGAAACAAGAAAAAAATAAATAAATAAAATATATTGACATCGATGGGAAAAGGTGATTTTTAAAAGGTGTCTCAAAGTATATTCACTTTCATTAGAAAATAAATGTATATATTGAATTCAAAATATGGAGCTTTTTCTCCCACTCTCTTCCACACTTTCTGTGTGTCTGTCTGTCTGTCTGTCTGTCTGTCTGTCTGTCTGTTTGTCTGTTTCACACACACATGATTCCTCTTCTGGGTACAGGTTAATTGTGGTTGGTTCTGACTCAGCACCACAGGCCGGACAGTGAGCAGTTTAGAAGTCATTCAAATGTGTTCCCAGAGGCTTGGACTTCCCAAGGTGCACTGCAAAAGACCATGGGAGATTTGGGAGGTGGGGCTGGTGGAAAGGGGTTGGCTCACTGGTCCCCAGCGGAACCCAACTTAGGCTATATGAGAGCAGTCTGAAATAGAAGAGCAGTGTCTGAGGGTTCCTGGCTTTCTGTCTCACTGTGGGATGGCTTCCTCCTGCACACTCTCCCACCAAGGTGCTACCAGTCCCAGGTGATGTCCCCTGATGGCTCTCACCATCAGCAGTGCTAAGCAAGCACTGCTGCCTGGCTCTGGGATCTCCAGATCTCAGAGTTATATCTACCTCTTGCCTACAAATTACCCAGCCTCGAAGCATTTGGTATAGCAAGGAAAAATAGACTAAGATAGTCTATTGGGTTAAATGGTTTCTTTCTCACCACTTCTCTATGCTTCCGAATTATAATCAGAAACACTCAATACGATTAAACTCAAGAATCTCTGTTTATCAGGAGATGCCAATCAGGGTATGAAAAAGCAAACCACAGCGTGGGAAAGGATGTCTAAAATGTGCATAAACAGGGACACCTATCCAGAATACTTTTTACAGCTCCCATAAATCAGTAAGGAACAGAACTTTTTAAGATTCAAATATCCCATAAAAGTGGACAAAGCCCTAATAGACACTTAAGTATATACTATCAACAACTACGTGAAAATATGCTTAACTTATGTTGGTTCAAAAAGTGTAAGTTAGCCAGGCGTGGTGGCGCACGCCTGTAATCCCAGCACTCGGGAGGCTGAGGCAGGCGGATTGGTGCAAGTTCAAGACCAGCCTGGGCTACAAAAGTGAGCTCAAGGCCAGCCTCAACTGTATAGTAAGACCCTGTCTCAAAAAGACAAAAAAAAAAAAAAAAAAAAAAAAAAAAAAAAAAAAAAAAAAAAAAAAAAAAAAAAAAAAAAAAAAAAAAAAAAAAAAAAAAAAAAAAAAAAAAAAAAAAAAAAAAAAAAAAAAAAAAAAAAAGAAAGAAAGAAAAAAAAAGTGTAAGTTAAAACTATGGAAACCATTACGTATGCTTCGGATAGCTAAAATCAAAAGACTAACCAAGAAGCACTAGTAAAGTTGTACATCAAAGCAATCCTCATATATTGCAATAAGCAATTTCATAGAACCAATCTGGAAACCTCTCTGGAATGATCCACTGCCGTGATGAACAGTTATGCATACAATACAAAACACTTATGCATGCAGTACAAACCGGTGCATGTTGCACCAGGACATATATCATAGAAAAAACAAACAAACAAACAAACCAGCAAATGACACAAATAGATGATAGAATCCTATACAGCCACAAAAGTAAATTAAAGCACACACATCATTACATCAATGGGTATCACAAAAATCAGGTTGAACACAGTAACTCAAATATAAATTAATAAGTACTACATGGGCATTTCTATGACTTTCAGAAATGAAAAACATAACTAAAGTATTAAACATCAGAGATGTTTCTTATTTCAGGGTGTTAAATTTAAATTTGATCCTAAACAGGAGAATCACTGAGTCCCATCTACGTCATATCCTGTAGACCCTCTACTAAATATAAAAAAAAAAAAAAGAAAACTTGGCTTTTACTACTATACATGGAAAATATTTTGTCCTGCCTATAATAATTTTACAATGCATAGTTTTATTTCTATTCAAAAAAATTGATGTTTTCTGTAAAATAAATGAAAAAAATTTTAAAAATTTAAATCTGATTCATTTTGAGTTGATTTTTATATATGGTGAAAGGTATGAACTTAATTTCATTCTTCTGCATGTAGATACTGAGCTTGCCCAAGGTTGTTTATTCTCCGCTGTGTGTTCCTTTGTTGAAAATCAGTCTCCTCCAAGTGTGTAGATTTCTGTCGAGGCTCTCTGTCATGTCCCATTGCCCTATATGTCTGCTTTGATGCCAGGACTATGACGATTGAGTTACAACAGCTTTGCAGCACAGTTAGAAATGAGGTAGTGTGATATCTCCAGCTTTGTTCTTCTTCCTCAAGGCAGCTTCGGTTACCTGGGATCTTTCATGACTCCATGCAACTTTCCCATCTCTTTCCCATTTCCTCACCATTAAAAGAGGAGGCCTGCATGACCACCATCAAAAATCCTTCCAGGAAGTGGAAGCAACAGGCAGGATGCTGACATAACGCAATGTAGAGGTTCACCCCATCTCACTTGCTCTGGGGTGATTGCTCTCCAGTGGATAAGCAGTTAATCAAAAAGGTCAGAACCAGAAGGCAAACTGCAAATGTGCACAGCGAGCAATGGAATCGAGCCAAGAGCAAAAAGACAGAGACCCTAACAGTACTGGAGACCCCTAGGTCCCCGACTTACTGAGAAAGAAAGAAACTGTTGAATCACCAGGAGAAATGAAACAGAATTTTTTTTTTCTTCAAATCTCCCATTAGACATTTGCTTCTAACAAAATTTTTATTTGATAATGGGAAATAAAGATTTTTCTCCCTTCAAATGTTGCTCCAGGAAATGTTCTGCTGAGACAATTAAACCTTTGGAAGTAAAGACCATGATTAGCTCAATTATTTTTTTGAGAGCTACTAAAGATGAGGACAAGCAATTCTGAATTTAGCTATGTATCTCCATCTTCCCAGGTCTCAGGACTTTAACCAAAGAGGAACAATCTTAGTGTATTATGTATCACACACAGAGTATAAAACATACAGCACCCCAAGAATTAATGCAAATCATTAGGTGTCAATTTGGCTAGCAATGGCCTCTGCACGGGTGGCAGGAAAAGAGATGGCTTTGGCTTCTCTTGATCCATGTGGACCTCCAAGTTCCAGGGTTAAAATTGGTGGGCACTAAACAAATATCATATTTGCCTGCTTTTTTTTTCCAGAAAGTTCTACAAGGTTTCACTACATATATCGGACTTAGAGTAATCTGCCTGTGTTCAGCCTCCAAGAACTGGAATTATAGGCGTGCACCACCATGCCTACTCTGAATTGCTGTCTCAGCATGCTCTGTGGATGGGGCCAGCATGGCGTGGCATGCTGGGAACTGAACCCCAGCCACTGTGCTCTGCCTAAGCTGGTGTTCTAATCACTGAGCTACCTGGCTAGCCCTCGTATTTGCCTTCTTAATGTGCAGTTCTCCTTTCCAGTTGAATTAGCTTTTCATGAAACTTTACTTAAATTCAGCTTTGGTGCAGCTTTAAATTTTTCTCATCAGAAAGGCATTCTGGGTTTTAGTACACTTATGGCTTTTTGCATTCTCAGTTCTCCAAGGGGCTCAAACTATGCTTTTGTAGTTTTCCTTGGTAGCTAGCAGTATTTTGAAGATAGGAAAGGTCCATGTAGCAGAGCTTTCGACACTCCAAATAGAAATAAAGGTTCCCAATCTGTCAGTTCCAATTATTTTAGAGAGGGATATCATCTCTTGCAAACCCCTAAGGGATCATTAAGGAAACCTTTTGATGTAGGGGAGAGAGGCTAGTTAGCTGGCTGAGCTGTTGTTACTCCATTTTGCACTCTCGTTCTTTGCCACCACCATGAATAGCTAGTCTCTGCCCTGTGCCACTGTGTCTTGGATCCAGCTGAGTATGGACTGAAACCTCCACTGACTGTGAGCTAAATAAATCTTTCCTTCCTTCATTTTAGTATCAGGTATTTTGGAGAGAAGAGTAACTGAGACAGTAGCCTGGGGTAGAGAGCTCTTCAGTACCTTGCTTCTTCACCTGTCAAAGGTGGTGGCTGCAGCTCACAAACTCAGCACTATGGAGGCAGAAGAGAAAGTGGCAGAGCAGGGAGGGTCGCAATTTAGAGAGCAAATAGTTCTTTCAAATGGGACTGTTACTGAATGGTGCCACCAAATACCACACATGCAGATAAAAACTACACCATTATAGTAACTGGTGCCATTTTGAAAGCTATTGTTTGGCCTGAAGGACATAAATCTGGGTTGGCAGATAGTCCCGGGACTACAGGACCCCATGCCTTGGATTCTGAATGTCCTTCTAGCGCGCTGACTGCAGTCTGCTTTGTTGGGAACTAGCGACCTCTTGACGATCAAAGGCTCTTGATGGCGCCTGTAGGTGTCCACAATTAATGAAAGTAAGAATCCAGCTGCTGCCTGATAGACATTATTTTTAGATAAAATTTTTCAGTGCTTGCAGTCACAGGGGAGTGAGGTTGGTGGCGAAGCAGCTGGAGGCTGCTAGGACACTCAGCACCACTGCACTCCCCACAGTTCCCCACACAGAGCCACACTTCAATAGCCACGTGATGTAGCAACAGAGCAGAAGAAGGATGCATACAGGAATGAATGAATCACAGATGGATGAGAGCCTGGATGGACAGATACGTTCCTGCAGTCTCACCAAAAGCTCAGAGCCTTTGATTTGTAAGTTAGAGTAACATATCAGGGATAAGCCGAGGATATGAGAGGGAATGGACGGTTCCCCTTTCAACACCTCTCCCTTTCACTGCCATATGGCACTCAGGCGACTGCTAATTCTCCCTTCAGGTCAGTTAAGCCCCATCTCACCTGCGTAAAAAGTTAATGATTCAAATGTGCACATCCTCTGTCCTTGGCCCATCCTTCTCTGGAAAGGGCCCTGAATCTAGGCCCCTTAATGCAAGATTTAATTTTTTTAAAATCTTTTATCTATTTATTTGGTACAGAGTCTCACTATGCAGCTTGGACTCATAGTGATCTTCCTGTCTCAGCCTCCCCAGTTCTGAGATTACAGATGTGCACCACCACGCCCCGTTTTGGTGGCTGGCATGGCATGCCTGGGGTTCTGGACTGGCATGGCATGCGGTACCAGGGATGGAACTCAGGTCCTTGGGCTTGCCAGGCAGGTGCTTAGACTGCTGAGCCATCTCCCTAGCCTCAAGAATTAGTCTTGAAGGAGCACATGATGCCAAATGGTTGCAACTTCCTGTTCCTAATCTGGACGTCACATCACATAGTAATGCGAAATGGAAATGCATTTGATAACCTATCAGGGAGAGTGGCTGGACTCTAGAAGCATTTTAGACGGGACTCAGGAAGGAAAGCAATGCAGAGGGAGCAAAAGGGATGACATTAAAAAAAAGAGCATCTCAAGAAAGGTGGGCACTGTAAAATAACTGGCCATCTCCTGTCTTCCTTTTACTCAATAAACACTCTTCTCAAAATCGACTGAAGCACTTCCCAGGGATGCTGGTGCGCCTGCGCGTCAGAGGCACAGGCAAAGGGTATTTTCATAGCAGGATACATTATTTCTAGAAAGCTAGGCCTTTTTAGAAACATTTTTTGATTGATACAGGGACTCACTACACAGCTCAGACTCATCGTGATCCTTCTGTCTCAGTCTCCCCAGAGCGGGATTACAGGTGTACACTACCATGCCCAGGGTTCTGGGGCCAGCAAGGATGTGGTACTGGGGATAGAACCTGGCTCCTTGCACTCGCCAGGTATGCACTAAGAATGCTGAGCTATCTCCCCAGCCCAAGCTAGGCTATTTTTAATCTAGCATTCCTTGCTAAGAGCCGAATGCAAATGATTTTCAAAAAACTTAAAAGTTTGAGGAGAGTCAGCCAGATAGTTCAGTGGACTAAAGTGCCTGCTTAGGTAGGTCCAGGGACCAGGGATTCATCCCTGGTGTGCCGTGCTGGCCCCGCCCCTGAAGCATGCTGAGATAGCGATTGAGACTGGATATGCGGGCATGGGCCTGTAATCCTAGCACTTGACAGGCTGCAAACTGAGTCTGATCTAGGTAGTGAGACCCTTTGGACCTTACACTAAATACACAAAAAACAAGAGTTTGAGAAAAGGTGATAACTACTCTGTTTCAAACATCCTGTCATTACTGCTTCCAACACAAACTTCACTTCATTAGTACAGTCTTCACTAACTGGATGACATTTCTGCTCTTAAGGGGCAAGGAACTGATTTACTGCCACAGAGCTTTCTGTGTCTGATGCCACAGAGCTGACGATTCGCATCTGAGGTGAATGCAGGGTGTGGGGGGTGCCCCAGTGACAGACAAGACGAGTGCATGAGAAGAAGACGGCAAGACTAAGGGAGTAGAAACTCTAGGACGGCGATGGGGAGCCTTTTAGAGTTTTCAGTGACACCAGTGGTGTGCTGTAGGTCACAACCACAGCTCTAGAAAACTCCTCTGGAGAAGTTTACCAGGACTCCTCACAATGAATCCAATCTTATCTTTACCTTAAACCTTCTCTGATAACACTAACAAAATGAGTCATTCCTTTCAACCTAGCTATGATTAAAGCTGTGGAAGACAGAAACCAAGAGGGATATATATATATATGTGTATGTAACTTTACATATATAAAGAAATGACCCCTTCCAGCCACCAGAGGGCTCCGTAAAGCACAATAATCTCAACTCAGTCCCACAGTGAAGATCTCATCTCTGTACACCAAATTCAATGAAGCCTATAAGTTACCAAGTGAAAGAAGCCAATCTGATAGGCTACATGTTGTGAAATTCCAATTATGACAGTCTGAAAAAATCCAAAGTATGAAGGTAAAAAGACCAGTGGTTTGCAGGAGTTAGAAGATAAGGAGGAATGATTTTTACCACAGGGAACACTTCTTTATGATACTGTAGTGGCAGACACGTGTTATAAAACCCATAGAAGGTACACTGAGAGCGAGTCGAAGTATAAACCCTTCTTTTTCTTTTAGAAGTGCTTAGGATAAACCTCAAGGCTTTGCAAATGCTAGGCAGGTACTTTACCACAAGCCATAGCCATCCCCCACTCCACCCCATTCCTTGTTTCCTTTCTGCAAATAGATTTTACTTTTTTGAGAAGTTTAGACTCATAGCAGAATTGAAGGAAACCTGCCTTCTGTCCACTGTGAAGTTGGGACATGCTTAAGGAAGACCACCTGATCCAGGCGTGAACTGCAACGGTCATGCCCTGGTCTCTTGGACGTCTAAGGAGGACTAAGCATCTTACCCAGGGAAACACCTACTAAAAATTCAATTTGCTATTGTATTTTGAAACACTTGAAAGTTTCAAAGGATCTCTCTCTTTCTTACTTTCTTCTCTCAAAGAACTCCCTTCTTGCCTATGTATCTGTCTTGGGTTGAGAAGTTCTTATTCCTCCCTGATTAATTCTCCTGTAATGTTGCAGCTTTGTCCCTCGCTCAGGACAGGGCAGTACAACTCCAGTCTGTACTATCCAGCAGACTGAGAGACCTCCACCAGTAGAAACATTTCCTTCAGTGGAAAGCGTCGTCATTCCCATAATGCTCAGCATCTCTTATCACCATCTACCTTGTTTTCTTCCTCAACTGGTTCACAAAGCAGGGAGGAAGAAAGCAGTCATTTGGGGGCTCCCTATGCCCCAACAAAGGCCAATCAGAATCCTCTCAGAAGTCTCTGGAGCAAAGCCTCGGTGGCTCTGCACTACCCACTAGCCTTGTTGAGGCTTAAGGGTGCTCAGGTCACTGTGGAAGATCGGTTCCCTGCCCAGGTCCAGACTTGCATGGGATTCCTCCACTGGTACCTTTGTTCCAACATTGTTGGGTCTGCAGGGCAGCCCCACTGGAGGCCCTGCTCCCCACACAAGGTCTGTACTCTCCTTCCTGATCTCCATGCCAAGGCTCACTAGACTCCAGGGCAGGCTCAATCTCTGAAGTATATTTTCATTCAACGGCAGAAAGCCCTTCTGCCTCTGTCCTGGCATCTTCTACTCATCACACCTTCCTGTCCTGACCTAACATCTCTCTCTCAGTGCTGTGCAGAGCCTGAATCAAACACATGACTTCCTAGGGAGAGCAAGCAACCATGCACAGGAAGGATCCCAAGGCCTCCCTTGCAATGTTGCACGATGCCTGCCGGCTTCAGACCTCAGGCTCAGGGCTTTGGCTTCTTTCAAGGGTTTTCTAGATGTTCCAAACATGCAGGGCTACATGAGCTGAAAAACAGCATCTTCGATCAACCCATAGGACTCACTGTGGAGAGTAATAAAACCAGGGCTTCCTGGGATCCCCAGGTCACGAAACCTCTAGGGACAGCCACAAATAGAGGTGCCAGAGCAGTGTCCAATCTACAGTTTTCTGATCTTCCTCAATCCACTCATGTCCACATAAAATCCAGTGTATCACCAAGTCTTGCTATCATATCTCTTGACGCTCCTTTCCTTTGATTTCATCTCCTCTTATTCTTCTGTGGGTCACTGGCATCCTGATTTCAAACACTGCTGAGCTCTCCTGCCCCTACTGTCCATCCTCAGATAACACTGCCACAGGGACGCAGCGCACACCAGGCACATTACCTGTTTTTCACAACTGCGCAGGCCAAGGGTGCAGGTGTTCGGGTCAGGCAACGCTGTGTTCCAGTGAAAACCCCTTCACCACAACAGGCTGTTCTCTCCTCAGCCAGAACTGGGAAAGCTGCAAGTGTCTGCCCTGTCTGTTTGAGAAGACTGGGGGAAGAGGGGCACCTGAAGCTCCTGCCATGACCCTCTGGCATCTAGCAAGTGTTCCACATATGTGTCCTGCTTAGTAAGTTTCAAAGGTTTTAATTCTTGCAAATTCTGGTACCAGAAGACTTTCTGTATCAATCTACAGAATGGATGCAACTCCCTGGCTGGTCACGTAGCTCAGCGGACTAAAGCGCCTGCTTAGGCAGAGCCCAGTGGCTGGGGTTCTATCTCTGGCATGTGGTGCTGGCATCACCACCAGGGCATGCTGAGATGGTAACTGAGACTGGGCATGGCGGCATGTGCCTGTAAGCCTAGCGCTTGGGAGGCTGAAAAATAGGAGGATCACAACAGGTCCGATCTGTGTAGTGAGACCCTATAGACCCTGTACTAAATGCATTAAAAAAAGTGGATGCAATTCCTTCATTTAGCAGCTCTTGCCCTGTGGTCCATAAAAACAAAATGTCTATGACTTCTCCAAATATTAGAATTTTATTGTTATCTCCAGTGCCCTTGTCTCCAAATTATAAAAAATAGTGAGAGTTTTATGTATTTTCAGCAAAAGCCCCTCATTAGGAGACAATGCTCTAAAATCACCCACAGAGGTGGTAAGCTGCTTTCTCGACTTGTTACGTTTTGATGTCTAATCATCTATATTTCTAAGAAGAAATAGAAATTTTCCTGCCTATGACACACTGCTGCTTTGAACACCCACACGATACTCTCCTCACATGCACCAGAAGAGGGCGTGTCTGCACCACGGAGCCGGTGCCAGTCCCCTTCTCGGGTCAGTTACTTGTTCCAGAATTGCTGAACCAAGGAGGGTATTTTTTTGTCATTGCCAGATGCCTAGGAGACGGAAGCAGCTTTTCACTAGCACGTCTCCGAGGCACTGCCTACTCTTATTTCTACTAAAATGATTTCTTCTGTGATTTCCACAGGATCCTGATTCTAACTGCAGACTATGAGATCTGAGTTAGCTCAACTCCATGCGGAAGGAGCCTTGGGCATGCTCTGCTTGACTCCCCTGAGCAGGGGTTGAGCAGAGGTGGGCCCGGTGCAGAACAGCACCAACACTGCACCCGGCCTGCCTACCATTGACGCTTGCTGTGTACAGTGAGCTGCTTCCCTCATCTGTAGCATGGGAACAACCAGAGCACCTGGCTCCTAGGTGGCTATGAGAATTAAATGAGTCTGGATATACAAAGTGCTGAGCGTCAAGCCTGGTGTGCAGTGAATGCTCCATGCCAGTGGGAGGCTCCCATAACTGCCACCTGGCGTTACTACTCTGAAATGCTGTTGACAAGAGAAGAAGGAGAAGACATGAAAAACTGTCCCAGTGAACACCGTCTGACAAAGGGAACCTTGTCCACTGGCGCCACTCTCCTTAGGATCGGCACTTCTGGCGCTGGCTCCAGGAGGAGAAACGGCAGTACAGAATTCCTTAGATTGTGGAATCTCAAGGTGGTCACAAACCCATATGTAAGGAAATATGTGACTTAAATAGCTGTGGATGACTCGTGAGCAGCCCCCCACACCACCCACACTACTGAGATTGTTACTGATGGGGGACATCAGAGTGCTTCCACAGTGCTCAGAAATACTGCCCTGACCCATGGTGCAGTTGACTATTCCACGCTGCAATAATCTTACATCACACATCTGCACATTCCCCACAGTAAGAATATTTCCCCACGTCTATCATTTTCACAGATCTCTACCCATATTACCTGAGTTCATTTTTATGAACTTCCATGATTTTTCTTTCCAGCTTCTGTGACTGCTTGGGGAAAATCTCAAACTCACTGATGTAATTCTCAGGATGCTCATCAGGATCGTAATCACCAAGCTCAGCTGTAAGCAGTAAAAAAGGAAAACACAATTAAAAACACTACAAGCAGGCTGCATGTGGAAGGTCGCCTGTCCTCCAAGAGAACAACTGGGACTCTGATTCCCACCAAAGTGGCCATGTGTAGGCCACAGTGAGGGTCTAGAACAGTGAGGTGAACCTTCAGAGCTTTCAGTAACAAACAGCTTGGCATGCATGCCATAGACTCAGCACCACTGGCGTAGACTCTAGAGACACACATTCAAAATGAGATTGCGCTGTCTGACTTTAGGCACCTGTCAGTCTCCTCTGTGTCTCCTTCTCTTTATCTATATGTTAAAGTTACTTTACATCAGTGTTTCTCAGTGGGGACACTATTGGCATTTGGAGGGGATACACAATTCTTTAAGCATTTTTTTAAAAAACCTTTATTTATTTATTAAATACAAGGTCTAAGTATGCAGCTCAGACTCAGTAACCCTCTCACCAGTGCTGGGATTACAGCCATGTACCACCACGCCTGGTTTCAGTAGCCGGCACAGTGTGCCAGAGGTTCCAGACCCAGCCCAGTATGTGGTACTGGGGATCACATCCGGGTCCTTGTGCTTGCTAGGCAGGCTCTTAGACTTCCAAGCTACCTCCCCAGCCCCACAATTTTATTATGTCAGATTTCCCAAGGAATTGTACGATACTTAGTATTTCTACCCTCTGGGCTCTCAATGTCAGTAGCATAATCACTATTACCATGATGATTAATCTTGATTGTCAACTTGACTGGCTTAAGTAAAACCTAGGAAATTAGTAAAGCTCCCTTGTGGGCCACATGGGAGGGTCATGGGAGCATGAACCTGAGAGACTATCTGGTCCCTCATCCCTTCCTCTCTTGCACCGTTCCCCTGCTTGGTTTCCTGGGCGCCGAGCATTTTTGCTCTGCCACGCCCTCCCACCAGGATGTTCCTGCCTGGGAACCAGCACACCTGAGAAATTCTGAAGCCATGAGCCAAAGTAAACCTCTCTTCCTTCAAGTTGCAAGTGTTACTTTGTTCCAGCAACAGGAAAGTTGACTAAATCAATGACCATCAAGAACATCATACTCAAAAGTTAGCTGGACAACACAAAATAGGTCCCCTTTTATCTGAATAGGAATATGTTCAAGAAATCTATTGTACAATTTAGTGACAATTGAAAAATACATACTATATTTGCAAAAATCTCTGAGTATTAATTTTAAGTGTTCACACCACAAAAAAAATGATAAGTATATGATGAGGTAACACACAAGTCAGCTCAGTTTCATCATCTAACATTGCATGTCTATTTCAACATCCTGTCATATGCTATAAATATATGTAGTTTTGGGGCTTTGAGGGGTTTTTCTGTTTTGTTTTGTTTGTATTTTAGTACAGGGTCTATAGAGTCTCATTATGTAGATCAGACTCATAGTGATTCTCCTGTGTTCAGCCACCCAACAGCTGGGATTACAGGAGCGTGCCACCATGCCCAGTCTCAATCACTGTCCCAGTGCATCCCGGGAGCAGGGCCAGCACAGTAGGCTGGGGATCAAACCCCAGTCGCTTCATCTGCCTCAGTAGGCATTTTAATCTGCTGAGCTATTTTAAATACATATAGTTTGTCCATTAAATACATATAGTTTGTCCATTAAATTTTGAAAAACAAACTGGATACCTCCCTAGTATTTCCAATGTTCACAGGATAACTATCTACCTGGGCTGCTGACTCTGAGGCAGTATGGCTCATTTGGTCAAAAACATCGCAACATGAAAGAACCTAAGGAAGACTGCACTTAAAAATAAATGGATTGCTCTTCAAATTGCAGAGTGTACAGCTAGGTACAAAATAGCACATTGGATTAAAGTATTGCCTTTACCACAAGGAATTCTGGAGACTTCCAAGATGAAAACAAATGCCTGTACCTTTCAAGCACCTTGAGGGCCCAGGAGGGATGGGCATCCAACCCGCAGCCTGGAGGCTCAAGGGTGATGTCTGGCCACGAAGACCTTTATGACCTCCACATCTGTGATGAAAATGAGCAGAAAAGCAAGCAAAAACAAGCCCCACGAGAACAGAAAAAATATGGTGAGCAAACTGTAGCAGACAAACTTTTGTACCAACACGGCTGAAGAAGGAAAAATTAGCATGGATAGAGCATGTCTGAAAAACGGCCTCCATCTCTGTAACATTTCTGGTCTTCCATCATTGTCAAACCATTCAATAACTGTGAAACATAGCACTTCAAAACTTTTTTGTAAAACTCAAATTTCAATTCTTCAGAAAACCTAAAGATGCAGATACTATAATGAAAAAGGGTTTTTAAAATAAGAACCAAGGGACTGGAGATATAACTCAGCAGTCTAAGTGCCTTCCTGGCAAGCACAAGGACCCAGGTTCAGTCCCCAATACTGCATGCCATGTTGGTCCCACAGCTCCGGGCGCACCGTGCAGACCACCAAAACCAGGCATGGTAGCACATGTGAGTCTGAGCTTCATCGCAAGACCCTATGCCAAATAAATAAAAAGATTTTTGTAAAATTTAATAAATAAATAAGATCCAAAATACTATTGATCAGAGACTTGAAGTTGATTAACTGCACAATACCAAAATTAAACATTACTGATCATTAAAAGACATTGTAGACAACATAAGAGAGATGTCAAGTTGAAATAATATATTTGCCAACTCTGAAGTTTACAAGAGCTAATGTATACAACAAAGAGGAAATCCTCACAAATCACAGAAAAATCAGCAGGAAGATCCATAGAGAAATGGTCGGAGGCACGAGCAGGCAATCCACGGGAGGTGAAACTCTAACAGCTGGTGTATGGAGAGAGGCCTGAACTCCTTAGTAATTCAAGACACGCAAACCAAACCAAGATGTCACTTTGCCTCTGTAACATTGTCAAACATTAGGAAGTTGGTACAAATACAAGGAAACAGAAACACTTGTGCACTTCTGGGGAGTCTTAATACATGTTGTTCCTCTAGAAAGCAAGGTGAGAATAGTTAGTCAATATTATGACTCAGAAATCCCTCTCCTGGGCCTATGTCCTAGAGAAACTCTGGGTGCAAGAAATGCTATGTGCGAGGTGTTTTTGAATCACAGTATCAGTTGATCATCACAAGTTTCTCAGGTGTTTATGGTTGGCTGGACCTATAAATAAAGTATGGGAGAGGCCCCTGACAGGACATCTGTGGTATCCATGAGAGCAGTGAATGATGTTCCTTGCCATGTAGAAAAGTCTTCTAAAATAGTACTCTGAGCATAAAAAGGAAGAAATGAGATGGGCATACACCCCACCTAATTGGTAAAACCCATACACACACACACACACACAAAAAAAAAAATAGTAATTATTTGAAAAGGCAGTATGCTAAGGCAGAGATGAACCTGAGAACCTGAGTCCAACTGTTATCTTTAGGGGGGCAAAAAGGGAGGAAAGAAATGAAAATCAACTATCAATCAACTATCAATGGCCAGGATCTGCTGCTGCCTTGCCTCAGACCCACAAACAGCAGAGCTATCAGCTATGGACAGGAATCTCCAAAACTGTGAGCCACAACACAGTTTTGCTTTTTGCAAGCTGATTATTTCAGGTATTTGTTACAGTGGCGGAAAGCTAGCACAGGACGGAATGGGAAATGAGCCCAGACCCAAATCAGCAAGATAATTTCAGACACATACAAGACACCCAAAAGGGGCATAGGAAAGAATGACAGGCAGGAGGGAGGCTGCCTCAGACAGCTCTGCTTTGAAGAAGCAATAGCAAAAGCAATTTTTACCAAAAATATATACAAAATAAATAAATCCCAAGAATTTTGTATGTTTGTTTTATAACTTGTATTATGAAAGAAAATGCACTCTGCATGTATTGAACGTATTTGTTGGATTTAGTAACTATAGGTAGCAAAACTCTGGGTGATGTTTTTTATACATGCTAAATATACCAAAGCTTAAAACACAGTGCTTGGAAGCTCAGCAGTGAGATAGATTGTGAGCCCTCTTGTGACTCCTGCCTTCTACCCGGGATTCTGCCTTCCTGCCACTGCGTGGTGCTGACAGAGTTTGTCTTTAGCTGCATGTTCTAGAACTCCAAAACTGCTTGCTTATTGACCCTGAGCATCTGAGAAACCTAAGGACCCACCTTCCAGTGAACATGCCCCAAATGGCCCAGACAGAGACAAGAATGCTTTCTTTCTTTCTTTCTTTCTTTCTTTCTTTCTTTCTTTCTTTCTTTCTTTTTATGTTATGGCGGGCTCAGCTTGCCCTGGGGCTGGGGCTGATGCAGCATGTGGTACCAGGGATCAAACCATGGTCCCTGCGGTTGCCTAAGTTTGCCTAAGCAGGCGCTTCAGACTTCTGAGCTATCTCGCTACCCCAAGAATACATTTTAGAGAGGAAAGGTTGGCCAGGCCATTTCCAACCCTCCTTCCTTCCCAGCACATGTGGCCTGTGGTAACAGCCATGCCGATGGACCAGGGCCCTGCTCCTGGGTGGCGCCTTATGGTTTTATTTCAAATGTAACAGAGGATGGAGCACTTTCCATTACAGATCTATGCTAAGCTTGTCCTTGGAGACATGACAATAATTCACTAACATTTAAATGCATCCTGAGATCATCAGATGTTGACCTGCTGCTCGGATTAGTATCGATTCCCACATCTCTCCAGAGACAGTGCACTGAACTGGTCATGCGCCCTGTACATCAGTAAAGAAGAAAACTGTGAGGTTTAACAACCCTTCACTGGGGGCAAGTGAGGCCCCTTTCAAAAGCCCGTTCTCCCCCAGGAATCCCAGAGGGACCTGAAGGGGTTTGGCCACAGAATCCTCCTGGCCCCTCAACACTGCAGTATCCCCAAGGAGATTCCTGCTGCTGCCCAAATCTGCTACGCGTGGGTGACAGTTGTCTCCCAGAGAAGAGGGAGAAACAATGCACAAAACCCGTGGGGAACTCTCAGGGACCAAACACACGTGGAAGCAGGAGAAAGAAGCTACTTCACAGCTCAGGGCACCCCACAGCACCAGTGGGGAACCTGATGAGATTCTCAGGAGAAAGATGAGATTCTCACTAAAACAGTGAATGAAGTCTGATGTCATGGCAGTTTACATCGCCTGGGAGTCACTTTGGCCTATCACAAGCTCCTATATTGTTGTTTCTAGACCATCGCAACACTAACAGACTCTTGAGCTGCCTCCCTCTCTCTCCCCTCCTCCTTCCCTCTCCCTCCCCATCATGCCCTTCTTCTTGCTCATAAACATATTGTTAGCACTCAAGACACTAATAGCTGTCATCAGGGTTCCTCCAAACAGCCCTTCCACCAAGTCCAAGGCAACAGAAGCCCCGGGCTCTGCCCCATCATGCTGCCTCTGGAGGCTCCCAGCCCAGACACACTGTCCTTCCCAGAAGAAGCATCAGAAGCCACACAGGTCAGTGCGCTTGCTGCCTCCCACCAAGTTATGTTCAAAGAAGGGCAGCCACTCGTGGCCTGGGCTCTCCTGTAAAATCACAGTACCCAAGGAGGAGGAGGGATGATCACGTTGTCTACTTATCACATGCAGATGCTGGCATTCAGAGAACGTGGGTGACTTGTCTATGGGAAATAACCAGGAAAGGGGAAAAAAAGATTCAAATTGGGCTGCCATAGCTTGTGAGGCTGCTGCTGTGCTCACCTCTCACATGGGCAGCCAGGAAAGCTATCAGGTTAGACATGATACACGGGTGCCCATATACACAGTACATATACATACACGGAACACAGGAAACGTGTGAGGGGGTCAGGGATGACGGCTGGTGATTGGGGCTCAGAACATAGAAGCTTGAAAACTTGTAAAAGAATAAGTTTGACTCGTGTGTGTGTGTGTGTGTGTGCGTGTATTTTAGGGAAGGGTCTACAGGGCATTCAGGGTCTCGCTACTAGATCAGATTCAGTGATCCGCCTGTTTGCAGCCTCTCAAGAGCTGGGGTTACAGAAGCGTGCCTCCACACCCAGTCTCAACTGCTGTCTCAGTGTGCCCTGGCAGTGGAGCCAACCGGCAAGCCCGGATATCAAACCCCAGGCCCCTGAGCCTGCTTGCAGGTGCTTTGATCCAACAAGTTTGACTCTTTCCAAAAGCGGCTCCTGAGCAGTAACGTGGGCCTGAAGGATGCTTTGTATGTATCTGCAGTGGACACTGTGACCATCTCAGCCCAGCTTCTTACCAAGACCCCAGAGGACAACAGGGGCCTCTGCTGCTGCATAGGTAGTCCCAATGGGTCCTCACTCACAGACTCAGGAAGCATGGGCACAGGAGGAAAGGGTGGAACCCATGAGCAAAGCCCAACAGCTTGGCACAAGGGCTGCATGGGCACAAAGGGTCAGACTCACCTTGAGTAATACAGGCACCCAGGTAGGCGGCGTCAGAAAAGGAGCACAGCAGTCGGCCATGGAAAATATCACGTTTGATCTGCAAATACAAAAGGTACCTGCAATGCAAGAGGAGAAACACTGCTAAGCCTTGGCAGAAGCCTAGAGGAGAAGGAAGGGCTGTCTTGCAGAGTTCACCTGTGTCACCAGAGCCCTGCATGGCAGCCCTGGGGAGCAGCTCAGACTGGCCTGGCCTCTCCTCGACCAGCAGGGAAATATGAGGGAATCAGAACAGTGAAGCCCACTATTCACCAGACGGATCCTCTCTGCCTCCAAAGAGGCTCAAGAGCAGCTGAGGGAGACACAAGACCCGGCAGCCACTGTCACCAAACCGTGACAGACACACCATCATCTTCTCTCAGGTTCCTATTGCCCAAGTCCTATTTGAAATGGAGAACTGAGAATGCATTGAATTCATATGACAAGACCATCATCTCTCAGGAGAGATGGATTCACATCTATCAATCCAAACAGGCTCTGTACTAAGGCCAGAGAGGCAGAGGGTGCACAGGTGGGGCCGGCTGAACAAGGTCCCAGCCCAACACCTCCAGAGGTGAAAGCTCAGGCATAAGTGGAAGAGGGGGTCGGGGACTGGAGCCAGAGAAGGACTGATCTGAAGCACTGGGAAGGTGGTGGCCAAACAGGCTCTTTAAGGCAGGCAGGGATTAGCCAGCACACAGCTCCAGCCCCCTCGCCTCTCAGGGAGGCAGACAAGATCTGTCCAATTTCTCAGACTGAATTAACAAGTGAAAATTCTGGGTTTTAAGTGCTGCACCATTGTTTCCAAAAGCACAGCAGCACTGAGCAAAAAACACTCAGGAGTCCCCCATCTGCAATCTGAAACTCAGGCTCCCCTCATCCCCATCTTTTTTGTGTCCTCTACACTGGACAAGCCCTCTAGAGAGTTCCTTGTCTTTCTTAGCCAGGTTAATATTTCTATTCTAGGTTCAAGTCTGGGGTCTCTTGTTTCTCATCAAAGTAAGCTTCTTCCCAGTGCTACATCAGCATGTAAGTTCCAGAAACCAATATAATTTTATTTTCTTTCCATGTTCTTGGGGACTGCAGCACCTGCCAGCCAGTCCTAGTGACCACCTGGATGATGATACACTGCATGTGTCAACCCAACTAGACCATGGTACCCAGGTATCAGCTAGACAGTGCGTCTGGGTGTCTGTAAGGGCATTTTCAGAAGGGCTCAGTACCTGAGCAGGATGTGCACCTGCCAGTTGGGTGGACACCATTCAGTTTGTTGAACACTGAAGAAAACAGAGAGGAAGAGGCTGAATCCACTCTGCTTGGCTGCAAGCCAGGACACCCACCTTCTCTCGTCCTCAGTGCTCCGGGTCCTAGGCTGTTGCACCTGGACTAGACACTATGCCCTGTACCTCAGCCCTTCAGACTATGCACTAGCTTTCCTGAGCCACCAGAGTGGGAGGCTGTGGGATTTCTCAGCCTTCATACTCATGGGAGCCAACTCCTTGTAATAAATGTGGAGAGGGCCAGTGAGACGGCTCAGCGGTCTAAAGCGCCTGCTTAGGCAAGCTTAGGCAACCACAGCAACCGCAGTTCTAGCCCCGCACCACATGCTGTGCCACCCCCACCCCCAGGGCAAGGTGAGTTGGCCATAATATAAATAAACAAACAAATAAATAAAAATAAATGGGGGGAGAGAGACAGAGGAAGGACAAAGAGAGAGACTCCAAGATGGATATATTATTGGACATTTGTTAGCACACTCTAACTCCAACAGTTAAGTGATTTGATCTTAACTCAGCCTTATAAGAAGTAACATGCATGAGCCTCATTTTTTTAAAGAATTTTTTTTATTTTAATTTATTTTTTTCTTGTTTCAGAACTTTTGGTTGTTTATTTACTTATTTTTATGGCCGGCTCAGCCTGCCCTGAGGGCAGGGCTGTGCAGCATGTGGTGCTGGGGATCAAACCGCGGTCCCTGCAGCCACCTAAGTTTTCCTAAGCAGGTGCTTTAGACCACTGAGCCATCCTGCCAAGCCCCAATGAGCCTCATTTTAAAGGCAAAGAAAAGAAGGATCAGAGAGAGGGTGGTTAGCGTGCTTGGGTCCCAGAGATGTGGCCAGCCCTAGAGTCCAGCACTGTGGGCCCTGAAAAACTGAACTACATGGGGTGGACAGAAGGACTCAGTGGCTTAATGGGTTTTCATTCAGAAGCTTTTAACTGCATACCTGCCTCCTGCGGTCACTGTGCTAAGCACTGGAGACAACACGGGCTCAGATGACAGTTTTAGTACAGAACTATCTACAGGGAGAAAGGTTCCTAATAATTTTGTATTCATTTTAGTGTACATTTGGCCAAAGGAACAATACTTGACTTGGTAGGAAAAGACTCAGATTAGCTCTTGAGCTAATATTCCCCCTCACCCTGTTTTAATGAGCATATGAATTATTGAGAACTTGTGAAAACAGGGATTCTGATTCTCTAGGTTCTGAGGTAAGGCATGAAATTCCACATTTCTAACCACTCCCAGCCAAAGCTATGGTCCAGGACCACACTCTGAGTAATAAAACTGAAACTTACAGTCCTCAACTCCAACTGTACATTAGAATCACTGACCCTCACCAAAATTTTCAGGAATGGTCAAAGTAGTATTATTGATTATAGCTAAAGAGGAAAAACTACCCAGGCTGCTAATGCACTGACAAATGTATAAAGAGATACAAAGCATTTGTGCAGTAGAATATTATTCAACCACAAAGATGCATAAGGTACGGATAAACACTACCACATAGAGGAATTTGAAAGCATTATGGTAAATAAAAAGCCAGACAGAAAGGCCGCATAATATGTGATTCCACTTATACGAAATGGCCAAGAAAAATAAAATCTGCAGAAACAAAACAAATAAGATTTTTTTGGTTTTCAAGGACTCAGTGGAAGGGAAAAAACACAATGAGGGCTTGGATAGTGGGAGTAATAAAGGTTCTGGGTTTAGATCACAGCAGGAAAGACACAAACTTGTGACCACACCAAAAGCTACTGAATGCACACATTAAAATCCGCTGAGAGAAACTAATACTGTCCAAAATCCCAAATGTCTTAGAGTAATAGTGCTCAATTCAAAATGGCAACATTTTGAATTATGTGGAAGACTTATGAAAATACAGATTGCTTGATCCATCCCTGGAGTTACAGGAACAGGGACCAAAAATCTATAATCAATGTTTAAATAATGCTGATGTGACTGGCTTAGGGGCCTCTGTTTAAAGGTCAGGGCCCTCGAGCATTCCAAATGCCAAGGTCACACAAACACTGGAAATGATGAGATCAGGGCCAGCGAGATAGCTCAGCAGAAAAAGTGCCTGCTTAGGCAAGCACAGGGACCAGGGCTCAATCCCTGGTGCCACATGTAGATCTGGCCCAACCCCTGGGCACACTGAGCTGGCCAGCGAGACCAGGTATGATGCTGCACGTGTGTAATCCCAGCACTGGGGAGGCTGAAAACAAGGAGGGTCACTACCAATCTGAGGAGGAGGAGTAGGAGGAGATCTTTAAAGACTAAATACCAGGCCAAATGCCCTGGGGTTGCATTCCTTCTTAATTGTTAAATGTAGGCATTGAAATAAAAATTTCTATTTTATGATAAATTGGGCAATGAAAATCAGCTACTCACATGAGAGGTTTGAGGTATAACTCATAATTTAAGAAATCAGGTTTTATGAAAGCAATTCTCCCAGTGCCACAGCTTGGTGTTTGCGCTTATGAGTGATCTCCAGAGATAATCAAGGCTTATTGTGGATTCACCATAATCCGTCAGGCTTTGCCCTAGCTTCAGGGTCAGGATGTTCATTTTTTAAATGCAACAGCCATCAAAAATATTGCATGTCTCTTCAGCGTCACCCAGGCATGAGAGGATTAAACAAACAAAACACAAGAGGATCCGGGGCATAAATCTTTGTGCTGCATTAATAATATTGCTTCTTTACTAAGACAAATTTTAAAAAGACCTTTTTCATTAAAACAATTAAATCCAACATACTTTTGGTAACATTCAATTGCATATAACATTTATAAAACCCCAGGAAAATAAAGAATTGTAAAATGATTGCTCGAATGGAAAGATAAAGGAAACATGAAGAATTACTTCAAAGCCCCCCTCTTTTTTTTTTTTTTTTTTCCAGGACTGGGGTTTGAATTCACAGCTTTGCACTTGCCAGGCAGGCACTTGTGCCACAGAGCTATGTCCTTGGCCTCTTCAAAAGCTTTTTAATTCATATTGTTCTTGTGCTGCCCACTTAAGGCTGTGTGCTTTTCTTAATATTTCTTTATTCCTATGCATAGGCACAAATACAGTGTTGATTTTTCACATATATATTAAATTGGTCTCAAATTTTAGGTTAGCCTGCTAATAAAATTACAACTACCATAAAATAGAAGTCAAACACTTTCCAAACAAGGGTTTAAGCCATAAGCATTTCTAGCACTCCAGTGTTTCTAACTTGATTTGTAAGTCTAAGGACCCTGCTGACCAATAAAAAATATCTTTTTTAACCTGTGAAAAGGCTGCACATCATCTTAATTTCCCTTGGAAGCATCAAATATTTGAAATATTCCCTTATTCAGACCTGAGCTCTTTAGTCAAAGGCAGGAAAATACTAGCAACTTTAATTAAGAGGGAATAAATTAGGGCTAATCATTAAAATTTTGTATTCTTTTATTCTCATGTGGGACCACTGTCATGAACAACAAAAGATTCAACCTTAATTTATGTTATGATATATATTGATTTTTTGTTGTCCAGAGAAGATTATAAAGAAAATAAATGACAAAAATGAGTCATTAGTTTTTTATTGGATTTTCCTAATTACACCGGTAGTATCCTTGGAGCAAAATAAATATCTCTGTCTCCCAGCTTTCTGTTGCTTTTTTTAGTAGTTCATGGAGTCTACTCCCACTGAGTAAATAAAAAGAGCCACAGAAGAATTTATCAAATAAATGAAAGTACAAAGGCAGGCCAAAGCCACACACTGTATAAGCCCACTGGTAGAAAATGCTAAAATAGGCAAACCCATGGAGAAAGCAGATAAAAGACTGCTGGGAGGTGGAAGAGGAAATCTGAGCGGCTGCTCTTGGGCATGGGATTTCTTTACAGGGTGATGGAAATGTTCTGGAACTAAAAGGTGGGAGTGATTGACCAACACCATGAGTGAACCGGATGCCACTGAGCTGTACACTTTAAGATGGTGAGACTAACTTATGTCACATGAATTTTGCTTCAATGCAAAATAAAAACACAGGCCATGGTGCAAACTTTAAAACAACATTTAAGGTGTCCCTTATCCCTCACTTTCCCACACTCACACAGCTTCCTTCTCCACCCTTTTCACACACCCCATCCCATTTCCACCCCTACAACAAACATCACTCTGGCTGCTGTGGGCACATTAATAATCCAGAAGAGAACTGCTTGCTTCTTCCCAAAGTCATCTCAGCATCTCTAGGGTCTGTCTTTACCAGAGACTCCCTTTGGAATACAAGAAAGCAAAATACTCATCAACCCTAACCTCCTCAGCCAATGCCCTTTTCCATTTGCATTTGCTTTTCTCTTGAGTCTGCACCTGAGAAAACTGTTCCAAAATGTTCTACAGGGGTTACCAAAATCAGAGCCTCGTCAAGTGATTCGGGGCAGCAAAAGCCCCAGACGTTGGGCAGGCTGAAGCCCTGTGGAGGGGAGGAGACTGGGAGGCCTGAGGAATGGGAAATTTGGGAAGTTGTGCTGAAAGGCATCCTCAAGGAAAAGGAAGCGTGCCACTCAATCAGTTCATCAAGAGGAAAGCAGGACAACCAGCTGTCCATTAGCTCAAGCGTCCTTGTCCCTCCCAGAATAGCTTGGTTCTGAGAAACAGTCCAGGGGAGCCTTGGCTTTGAATTCCCCATGTCCCAAAGGCACTGGTATACACTTATTTTTAGAACCCCACTGTCAGATGTTTTCAGAGAATACCTCCCCCTCATAAAAAACTGCTTTTCTGTGCAGATAATTACACTCCCAATGACAATGGTTTGAAAAAGAAATTCCAGGACAATTGAGTGTAAGAGCAGCACTCCAAGTCACAGCGCTGAGTCCAGCGCCTGCCCCGTGGAGACGGTCTCTAGATAAGAGGTCTGTAAGACGCAGAGGCCCTGGCTGGCTATAGGCACAAGTTAAACATACAAACAAACAAAAAATACCTTGTGAGCTCTTCTTTAATCTTCAAGGGTTCATGTGGGTAGAATTTCACTCTAAAGCACATGGTGTATGGTGGATGAGCTGAAACATCATAAAGAAAAGGCATGAGATAAGCAACGAAAGACCATGGAGTCCAACACACACAGGAGCACTAGCCATGAAGCCTCACGCACTGGTCTGCTGCCAAGGCAGAGAGGCAGGGGAGAGGAAGCAAACAGCCCAAGGAAACAAAGTGACAACAAAGCTGAGAGGAAACGCTCAACAGGACACTGAGGGCGGATGCGGGGTAAAAGTGACCTAGCCGGTAGGCAGGTACATCTTTCCACTTATGATTCCCCCGTCCTTTCCAGCACCAAAAGCACTTCCTCTTCTGATGAGCCCACCCCCTGGGACAGAAAAATTTCTCCTCCATACCATTCTGGGTTTGGAGCTTATGAAAGATTTTTCATTCCATGAGGTGGAAAAATAGCCCCACACATGACCAGTTTTCCCAAAACAATGGTACTATGGGATTAAAATCGAGACTTAGAAAGATGGAGTCAGCCAAGCACAGATTCCCCTCTGGACTTTTGACCTTATCTATGTCCATCTGATAATAAGTGCTGTTATAATTTCCTGATCTGTGCTGTTACAATTTCCTGGTTTATCTGAATCAATGTCCTACTGTATGGATTGCTGCCCTAGTCAGGGTCTTCAAATATCCAGAACTCAAATGACCAGGATTTTCAACACCTCCAATCACAAGGCCATTACTAACCTACAACATTACCCTCCTAGATGCACACAAGTGAAGTAAGATGCACTGAGATTGCAATGAACAAAAAGATGAACACCTTGAAATCAATGAGCTATGATACCTAGAACAACTGTTTCTACTGATTTGACACACTTGTTCATTTGCCTCTGTACCAATTAATACAGCTACTGGGGATCAGCTCTGAATCTATGCACATGACCATATTCAAATGAGAATATGAAATTGTATCTGATCCTCCCCATACCTCTCTTAAGCAGCAACTGAGTGCCCAATGTCTTGGCTACTCTCCATGTAGATGCCATCTTTGTTGTTGTTGATACATGGTCCCCCTACACAGTTCAGACTCCTCGTGATGCTCCTGCCTCCACATGCCTTAGTGCTAGGCATACAGTAGGGTGCTGTCACTCCCAGGGTTCCAGTGCCAGCACAGCGTGAGGTACTGGGGATCAAAGTCAGGTCGTGCCAGGCAGGCACTCACGCTGTCAATCTATCTCCCCAGCCCACCATAGATGCATTCTTTACGTAGAAAAAAAATCATCAGCTGCAAATATGAGCATGTAATGAAGATCATTTGAGGTAGACAATAATTATTAAAAATAATTGGTTAGAAAGTATTCAAAACAGAAAAGAGTCACATTGTTATCTCAGCAGAAAAAAACAATGATCACACACCTACACACACCCTCAAAGGAGTCTGACTTCTTTGTTTGGTTCCTTGCTTCTAGAAGGTTCCCTGACTTAGCTGGGGCTCCTAATTTGACAATGAGTTTCCTGTACTTCAGAAAGGAAATATTTTTCTTTTTTTGTGAAATACTAGGTAAAAACAAACACCTTCTGTACAGTAGAGAAATAATTTAAAAAGGTAAGTGATTTTTAAGTCATTTGTTTTTCATGATAACCAGAATTCCTGTCTTGACTCAAAATATTTTACTTTTAAACATTCTGTAAATTTCTTTTTAGCTAATTTAAAACACCATCTTCAAATGATTAAAACTAATGAGTTTTCATTATGCAACCTCTAGATTGCCTGTAATAGCAAGATTGAGACAGTGTTTATAAACGAACAACAGAAAAAAGATGGGATTGACATATAAGAAAATGAAATGCATCTTCCTTTCTCTCCCCTTTCTCTTATTACTCCTCTAAATTATTACATATTCAACACAACCAGTGCAGACAACACAACCAAATGATAGGCAGACAGACAGATGACGGGCAGGCAGACTCCAGCTGTCCCCTTTTCCTGTCCTTTACTATGTTATGAATGTCCCTCTGACCCTCAGATTTCTCATTCCATTTATTTCTCTCAAAATTAAGTTATATCTATTCAATTAAATCATACATATTTCTTTTGTTTTTCTCACTGGACTCTACATCTTGCCTATCTCTCCAGGACAATACATATAAATCTAAGAGCAATATGGTTCATAGTATAAATAAACTAGAATTTTCTCAACTCTTCCTTTTCAATTATCATTCAGATTTTCCCTGCTTTTCACCATTGAAATTGTTTTATTGTATATCTGTACATTCAGGTACAGATCACAAACCACTCTTATCTCTTATGTATACTTTATAATATAAACTCCCAAAAGTTGAATTGATGACCAGATCAATAGATGCAAGAAAATGTTCTAAAGGGAATAGCAAAAAGTAAAATCAACTGATTAGAGGACAGTTAAGGGAAAGCAGAATTCCCAAATATGTCCCGCAAATTACCACGGACCTTTCTGACCACCTGGTCAGTCTCACCAAGCCCACTTTCACAAGGTGTGCGAATTGGTCATGTTCACATTGAGGTCCAGCTCCTCCTGAGTGGGAGCAGTGCTGAGCTGCAGAGGCCAGAGGCAGTGCCCCCTCACTGTCCTGGAACACCTCCAAATATATGAAGCCCTTCTACCTCCACCCTCTCCCTGCCTGAGGGTCCAGAAACATGCTTCTTCCATATGAAGAGTGCTGCCTATGACAGCTGGAAGACCATGGTCCCTTTCTTCTGACATCTCCTCCATCTTCCAGTGTGTGATCACTGGAGAAATTAATACATGGTACTACTGATGGGTTCATCACTGGACCCATTATCAAAGAGGAAGGGCAGCTGGCACAGAAAAATCAGGAGGAAGTGCTTTTCAGATTCAAAATGTTCTATTTGTTTTCTTCCACCACGACATAGCTTCAAGTGTGCCATTCATACCCATCCAGCATAATTTTCCCCACATGGCCAATAAAAGAAAAAGAATTTCCCTCTACATCCAAAGGAGCATTCTATCCCAGCATAGGAAACCAGAAGGAACCTCAGGAATGCACAATGATGCAAGTGCAGCCTTGTCCTCAGATCTGGAGGCCCCAGTGGCTGAGCACAACTATGGTGCTCTAATCACAAGGGGCCAAGATTCACACGGGCACAAACCTGTGTGTCTTTGGGGCTGGTTCTCCCCAGACTTGATGCTGGAAAAGAGAGTGGAGCTCTGTCTGCATGGCTCAGTGGTAAACGCTAGACTCCAGCGCTGAGGCTGATGTCCAGAGGGACATCCAAGCCCTGCCATCACTGGCATGCGTGGGTTTCTCTGACACAATCGACATACTCGTGTCGAAGGACCACAGTTTGACTCACTACAGCAAGTCCTAGTTGTGTACTCTGAAAACCTCTAATCTTATGTCTCAACTTCTGTTCCGTCACTTGAACATCTAGGACAAATACAGATTCTCTGGACTTCACTAGAATACCCATACCTATTTCCAGAAAGTAAATTAATTCCTTCAATTCTGAAATTTATTCAACATGTAATAGCTACCAGGTCCAGTTCAGGAGGTACGCATAACAGCAGCTATGAAAAGCCAAAACTCTGTTTCCCATGGAAGAAACATTTCAGTGAGGAAACAAGTATAAAAACATGAAGGTCATTAGAAGATCATATGTTCTGCATAGAAGAATAAATCATAAAGGACACAAGGAAAGAGAGACCGTTCAGTCCCCTCACTTCATGCCTACTCCAACCAATCCATGCAGGTGATTACATTTCTCTTTACTTTCCTAAAAACCAAACAAGAGCAGAACACAACCATTTAAATGTTAACTCACCTGACAAGGTGGGCTGTCTCTACCCTAGTGCATGGGCCTTGGCCAGGGGTCAGAAACTGGCCTGTGAGCACTGGCACATGACCATAGCAGTTGCATAATTGTCAGAAGGAGCTTCTCAGGCTCCTCTTGGCAGCTGGCTGTTCCTCCGTGGGACACAGCAAAGGGCTCAAACTTCCCTGTAAAGACACCTCTCCCTTCTGTAAGCTGACAAGTGTCTCTGCCAAACCAACCCCCTATCATTCTCAGGCTACACGAGGAGTGGGGTGAAGTCAAGGATGACTCTGTCTATGCCAAATACTTGGTGTGGAATCCACAGATGGGAGTATCTGATACAGAAGCTACCTGTGGGCCAGTAAAATTCACACCCCACATGGACACCCTATTCCAACAGCGGCATCATGAATGGCCACTGTGCATTGGTGCTAGGCCAGCGGGAGACATGGCCATCTCACAGTGGCCCATCATACTTCAGCATCCATGGCCTGCATGGTGGAGGGGACAACATTCCCCAACAGCAGCAGTCCCAGCAGTGACCTGGGGCAAGCCACCTACTTCTCTGTTTTTTGCTTTGTAAGAGGAGATGGCATCAACAGCGACCATGGATCTTCTAGAGGTTTTGGGGCAGATCCCTCGGGTTCTGGCATGTGCACCCAGGGATCTAATCTACATGTGAGATTCTGCTCGTTAAGCTAAACACTTGGAGCAGAAGAGAAGAAAATGGGAGGAGGAAATGGGAGGGCAGGGATAGGGAAAACACTGAACTGAGCTCAACCTAACAGCTGTAAAACATTTACTCAGCCACGTAAATGCTAAAAGCAGAGAACACCACTGAGCTCCAGAAAAGGAAATAAATGTGCCACCCACTTCTAAAATGCCAGGAGCGTGTAAGCACTGTGACAACAACAGGGCTCTTCTCTCCCAGCAACCAAGGGCTGCAGACAAGGCTGAGGAGACCAGGCATCTCCTCCAGGCAGCTCAGTGGCCCCCTCCTGTATCAGCAGATCCTAGGTATCCTCGCTTCATAGCTGGTTCACATCAAGAACAGGGAGAGAGGTACTTCCCATTCATAAAGCAGAGACAGACTTCTTGTGTCCGCACTGAAATCATGCCCAGGAATGCAGCTGGACGGAGGAAACGATTATTTGAGCAGACTGGGTGGAAATGAAAACAGGAGTTTCTATTCTTAACCAACAGCCTTACTCAATTTTTTTTTAGAAACAAACAAGAGTTCTTTGAAAAAGAAGCATCACTTAGCAGCTTGTCTTAAAATGCAGAAATCCTCCTCTAGTCATCACAAAAGAATCTCAGGAAAGTGAAACCCATAATTTCAGGAATATGCACATGAAGTCCTATCTCTCTTATGTAATTCTGGCTTACAGCTAGGAAAAAATATCTCCTGAGTTCCTGGAGACAGCCATGAAGCATGCAGCCATGGCTCTGGCAGACTGCAGGGTGACTCCTACACCTGGAATGCACCTTGTACCTCTCTCACTGCTCTAGGACTTTTTAGACACAAAGTTTGATTAATTTTGCAAAATACTTCAAAGGATCTGGTGCTGTACACAGGTCCTCTACTGCCCCATAATGTGAGGCTTGCTTTCTAACAGAGTCTAAGCAGGTATGGAGACTCCCAACCATTTCCATGTAAGAGATGCCTTTTTAATCCCTGAGCAAATAAATATCCTCCTTCTCACATCATTTTTTTTTAAAGTATTAGGTACAGGGTCTCACTACACAGCTGAGACTCGTAGTGATCCTCCTGTTTTCAGCCTCCTCAGCGCAGGAATTACAGGCATGAGCCACCACGCCCAGACTTGGTGGTTGGCTCAGGGCACCTGGGGATGGGGCTGCCACGGCATGTGGTGCTCAGGATCAAACCCTGGTCCCTGAGTCTGCCAAAGCAGGCGCTTAGTCCACTGAGCTGTCTTGCCAGCCCTTGTCACACTGTCCTGAAGAGGCTTTAGAGCCAGCACCAAGGAAGGCATCCCACAGCTCTCTGTCCACATGCACCACACGGTGACACTGAGGCATCTGCTCTGCACTTGAGAACAAAACAGAAGAGCATGAACTGCACACCTGAAAACCCACACCCGAGTAGCAACAGGCAGAGTGCC